>JAXCMG010010156.1:2797195-2809883 GCA_034642415.1 Podarcis siculus
AATAATAATAATAATAATAATAATAATAATAATAATAATAATAATAATAATAAATGTTATTTATATCCCGCCCTCCCCAGCCGAAGCTGGGCTCAGGGCGGCTAACAACAATAAAACAGTACAAAAGTACAACACAAACAACACTCTAAAATCATTCATTATAAAATTAAAAGAACTTCGAGTCTGCTAACAAAATAGGAAAATATCTGGCATGGCAATTAAAGGCAAGACAAAAACAAAATATAATATAATATGTAAAATAAGAGAGGGAGAAAAGATAATAGAAGATCCCAAAGAGATAAGAAGGGCTTTCCAGAGATACTATAAAGAGTTATACAAGAAAGAGAAAGAAGACAATCATAGAATAGAGGACTATTTACAAAAACATCAATTACAACAAATTACAAAAGAAGAAAGAGAACAACTGAACCAGTTAATCAAAGAAGAAGAAGTCAGAAAGGCAATAAAGAAGATGAAGATTGGGAAATCTCCAGGTACAGACGGAATATCGGCTAAATATTATAAAGACTCTCCTCCCTGGAAGAGAGGGGAGTGGTTGTGGGCGGGAGCCCGAGCTCCGCCCCTGGCCGGGGGCCTTAGCCCCTGCCCCTCCTCACCTGGCTGGCGCCCACGCCCACCGGAGGCAGCCAACCAGGTGGCTCCGGGGTGTGTGTTTAGCAGCTTAATGCTGCGGCCCCAGCTCCGCCTCCTCCTCAGTCGTTGTCGTCCCGCAGCGAGTCACCCACCCTCCACTCCCATTTAGCTCAGGGTCTAGGTTTTTTGGCCTTGCTATGGACCTTAGGTTGGTCGCCCCGGTTGTCTGGGGGGCCTGGTAGGAATTTTTCCATTTGGCATTAGGCTTTTTGGTTTTTTCGCCTACCTTGTAGCAATCGTCACAACTTTTGTGGTATTGGTGGGTAGGTTAGGCATTGGATTCATGTGTGTCAAGGGCTAGGTGTGGCCATCGCCTATGCTATCTACCGTGGGTTATTCCGTTAAAGGAATCTGGCGGTCGTGTATTCCGTCCGATGCCTGCTTGGCGGGAGGCCATGGCACGACCCTCGGTGACATCAGGGGTGAGCCTATAGTTGGATGAGCATCAACAGGCTCCACCTACTGTTGAATAAACCCACCTCCTATAGTCATCCAATGCCTAAGCCAATACCTTTTCACTGCTGTAATCAATAAAGTTGTGGCCTTTTCTTGCCCATTAACCTTATATCACGTGTCCTTGTGTGTTTATTTCACATAGCGGGGGTCGGGCCCTCGATCCACAAAATATTATGTGATCAAATAACACCAGTATTATGTGAGATTATGAACAATATCTTGAAAAAAGGCAAAATCCCAAATACGTGGAAAGAAGCCTATATAACCCTAATCCCAAAAAAAGATACTGATGGCCTAGAGGTTAGAAATTACAGGCCCATTTCATTACTGAATAATGACTATAAATTATTTGCAGATGTTTTGGCAGAAAGACTGAAAAGGCTTCTAAACAAAGTAATCCATAAAGATCAAGCTGGTTTTTTACCGGGGAGACAGCTGAAAGATAATGTGAGAATGGTAGTAGATATTATCGAATATTTAGAAAACAGAATTGATAAACAAGCAGCGTTGATTTTCATTGACGCGGAGAAAGCATTTGATAATGTCTCCTGGCGATTTATGAAAAAGAACTTAAAAATAATGGGGATAGGAGAGGAATTTATGAAGGGTGTAGAAGCCATATATCACAATCAAACAGCCAAACTCATTATAAATAATAATGTTTCAGAGACTTTTGATATCTCAAAAGGGACGAGACAGGGGTGTCCTCTATCCCCCCTGTTGTTTATAACTGTACTAGAGGTATTCAACAAGACCATGAGAGAAAATCCAGAAATTAAAGGGATTAAGGTTGGACATAAAGAATTTAAAATAAAAGCGTTTGCGGATGATATAGTATTAACTTTGGAAGATCCAAAGAAAAGCTTAAAAGAGGCACTACAAAAAATAGAAGAATTTGTCAAAGTAGCGGGGTTTAAACTTAATAAGAACAAGACTAAAATGTTAGTGAAGAACATAAGCAAAGAAGAAACAGAAGAACTGCAACAAGAGACAGGAATCACAGCGGCTAAGAAAGTCAAATATCTGGGAATATGGTTGACAGCAAAAAATATAAATCTATATAAAGATAACTATGAGGCCCCATGGAGAGAAATTAAGAAAGACTTGGATATTTGGAATAGACTGAGACTCTCTTTTTTAGGGAGAATATCAGTGATTAAAATGAATGTTTTACCTAGAATGCTATTCTTATTCCAAACAGTACCAATGATCAAAGAGTTGAAACAATGTAAAGAATGGCAGAAAATATTGGCAAGATTTGTCTGACAGGGAAAGAGACCAAGAATAAAAATGAAGATCTTAGTGGACAAAAAAGAAAGAGGCGGCTTTTCCTTGCCAGACATGAGTCTTTATTATGAAGCAGCTTGCTTAATATGGATAAGAGATTGGATAAAACTAGAGAATACGGACCTTCTAGATTTAGAAGGATTTGACAACAGGTATGGGTGGCACTCGTACCTGTGGTATGGTAAAGCAAAAGTCCACAGGGGTTTCTTAAATCATATAATTAGAGGACCTATATATGATGTTTGGGAAAGAAATAAAAATTTGTTAGAAAAGAAAACCCCCTAGTGGATCTCACCAACTGATGTATTAATTACAAAAAACCTAATATGGAGGGAAAGAGAGCTACTTATGAAGAGTTTGTTATGAAAACGGAGCAGGGGATTAAGTTAAAGGCGTATGAAGAAATAAAGAACCTACTGACAGGGTGGTTACAACACCACCAAGTTAATGAGATACTAAAAGAGGATAAAAAAAGATTGGGATTTGAGGAAAAGAAATCAAAATTTCAAATCGATATTATAGAAGGTAACAACAAACTTTTGTCCAAAATGTATGACTTATTACTGGACTGGTTTACTAAAGATGAGGAGATAAAAGAAGCCATGATTAAGTGGGCCATGGATTTTGGATATAATATAGAATTAGAAGCGTGGCGTGAATTATGGAATGTCAATATGAAATTTACGGAGTGTACGGCTTTACAGGAAAATATGTAGAAAATGATATATAGGTGGTACCTCACGCTGGTAAAATTGGCAAAGATGTATAGAATAAAAAATAGGAAGTGTTGGAAGTGTGGTGAGGCAGAAGGAGATTTAGATCATATGTGGTGGGTTTGTGGGAAAGTGAAGGGTTTTTGGGAATCAATATATAATGAGCTTAAAAAAAAGTACACTTTTCTAAAAAAACCTGAAGCCTTTTTATTGGGATTGACAGGGAAAGAAATTAAAAAGGATAAAAATCTTTTCCTGTACGCCACGACAGCAGCTAGAACTATGTTGGTCCAGAACTGGAAAACTGATACTATACCTACAATCATGGAATGGCAGACTAAAATGATGAATTACGCAGAGTTGGCTAGATTGTCGGGAAAAATATGGGACCAAGATGAAAAGAAGTTTGCTGAAAATTGGAGTAAATATTTGGTATGTGTAAGAGAAAATTGTAAAACTTTAAAGACACTGGCAGGGTTGGAGTAACTCTAACAGCATAAGACAAAATAGTATTAGATAGAATACGCGATGTTATAACTATATGATACTTACCGAAGAGACGGAGGGAAGTCCGAAGCTCGGCAGAGCTTAAGGCTTAGGTGGATGGATAAATGTATAATGAGTGTATGTATTCTATGTGTATGTGTAATAATAAAAATCAATAAAAACTGAATTTAAAATAATAATAATAATCTACTTTTTGTATAAATACATTCTTCAGTTGCCACGAACACTCCACGGACAAAAGTAGAAGCTTTGAGAAGAAATTCCAAGGCATGCTCTGGTTCATGGGATCACGGAGAGTCAAGCATAAGTAAGAAGACTGAACGACAACAACAACATTCTTCAGAAGAGTACCTTTGGAGTTTGCAGGAGGGAAGGGTAGACAAGCGTGGGAAGAAGAAATGACCCTGTTCCTTTTAAAGAAAACTCTTCAGTAGGTTGTTTATAATATGTGCTTGCTCACTTCATATAAATATTCTACTTACACAGATATGTAAATGGGACATGTCAGCACTGTGTCCTTAAATGCAAAAAAAATGAATTTTTTCAAATGTTTCATAAGAAGTTGGTGAGTGGGTACAGAGTCTCTCTTCTTTGGTAAATAATGTAAATACACGTCCTTTAAAAAAAGTGAGTATTATACAGGTATTTTGTGTCATTTAATAAAGTTTAAACAGCTTTCTGTTGCTAAAAGGCTTCATTTTGCCATGTGGTGTGGAATGTGTTCCATGTACATTTGGGTGTATTAAATGTGTCATTTTCTCTTGACCTCTTCTAAATTTGTAAGAGTTCTCACAGCCAAAAAAATTGCAGCTGAACCAGCCCAAATATAGCACTAAATCAATTTGACTTTACATATCAGCTTCATCTTCATGCACACCCTCCTGCCCTCTTTCCTTCCCTGCACTTCCTCCTTCACAGCAAACCATAGTTCCATCCAAGCTACCAAACTAAGGTTTGTGTTTCTTTCCCACTGAACCAGAATGCAAACCACAGTTTGATTTTGGTTTGGAGGGAATGGGGCAACCATAGTTTACCATTTTGGAAGTATAGTAGGCTTGCAACTTGCACACATTTAACTTGCACGATTACAGTTTACAAGCTTCGTGGCCGGCCAGCACATAATCACACAAATGCACACACAAGGTGGAGAAGCTTTTGCTGTGCTGGGTTTTCCTGGTACAGAAAGAGCTTTTAAGCTCTCTGCCTTGTTTACTGGGCTTTGGGAAGGCCTTGAGAGATCTTGCAGGGCTGCCTGAAATCCTGCAAAGGCCCGCAGAGCCCATGTGAGACCTTCCCAGAACCTGGTAAACAAGGCAGAGTCAAGGCCCACTTGGTGTTCCAGAAAGGTAGGGGTGGTCACATAAGGGCTATTCTGGGGTAGTTCTTTTTTTATATAAATGATTTTTATTGGTTTTACATATAATCACATTACGTAACATCGTACCCTCTTATTTTATCTCTTTGGCTCAACTGAGCCTAACGACTTCCCTCCCCATCTGATAGTTTACAAAATTAAACTTTACATCTTTACATTTCATTTCGTTTCCTATCCTTGTTATAGCATTACCTAAAATATTATATTACTCAACCTGAATAGGTAGCAATTTCATCTTACAAATCTTCAGATAACCCTGCTAATGATGTTAATTGCTTACAGTTGTCTTTCAAATATAATATAAATTTGTTCCAGTCCTTTGGGAATGCTTGGTCTCACTGGTTCCAGATTCTTCCCATCAGTTTTGCCAGTTCTGCAAAGTCCATCATTTTCATCTGCCACTCTTCTTTTGTTGGTAACTCCTGTTGTTTCCATCTTTGGGCTAACAACATTATTGCCGCAGTTGTTGCATATGAGAACAATTTTTTAATCTTGTCTCGGTATCTCTCTACCCACTATACCCAATAAGAAAGCTTCTGTTTTTTTAACAAAAGTGTTTTTAAACATTTTCTTTAACTCATTATATATCATTTCCCAGAAAGCTTTTACCTGTTTGCATGTCCACCACATATGGTAAAAAGTACCTTCCTTTTCCTTACATTTCCAACATTCATTTTTTGTTCTATACATTTTGGCCAGTTTAACTGGTGTTAAACACCACCTGTACATCATTTTCATAACATTTTCTTTAAGCGTACTGCATGCTATAAAATTAATACCTTCATTCCATAACCTCTCCCAATCTTCTACCTGTATATTATGTGCAATATCTTTAGCCCAATGTATCATTACCGATTTTACCTCCTTATCTTTAGTATGCCATTTCTGTTCTGGGGTAGTTCTGGCTATACTCAATTTCAGCTTTACGTGCAGTCCTTGGAACCTAACTCCCACACAAGTTACGAATCAACTGTAATTTCAAACTGTGCTTTGTTGCAAAAGGAACTGGAAGCACCTCTCAAGTTCCAGACTTGCTCATGCCATGCCAAACTATGACTTGTTACATGTAACTCAAGCCTTTGTCTCTTTCCTAAAGCTTGTATAGCCTTGTAAAGTTGTCCTCTATTCTTGGTTGCTGGATGCAAGGAGGCCCGTGCCAGAAAGTGTTGTAATGCTACTGTGATTGTGTGACTGGGAGAAGCAGTGTGCTCAGCTGTGCTGATCACTTTGATGCTGTCTTCAGGCTGTAAAATGAGACTGTAGGTAAACAAAGTTGCTGCTTAAAAAAAAAAAAATAGATACAGATGATTTCTGCCCAGGGTCAAAGGGCCAATCAAATACATAGCCTTTTCAGCTAACATTTCCAGCCATTATAATCTGTAATTCTAAAATAGCAAAAGAGACATAGCGTCAATTCCCTATGTCCGTTGGAACACCACTGGGGCTGGCTTCCATATCTCTTTGGAAACATCAACTGCAGACAGAAATCAATGAATGTGGGTAAAGCAAATCACCTGGATACTTGTCCCAGAATTGTTGGCACCTATTATTTATTTTGGCATAACATACAGATAAGACTGTACTGTGATGTTCCCAAAGTTGCACAGCTGCCTGTGCCAAGTTTATTTCCTAGAAGAAACCTGACACTGTTGTGTCCCACCTGCCTGAAATCAACCCACCCAACAGCTACTGGCCCAGCAAGAATATTTGTTAAGTTACAGTAGGGGTGGGGGTGTAACCTCAGATCTGGGGGCCAAACGTGACCCTCCAGGCCCCTCTTTGGCCCTTGGCACTATCCCCTGCTCACACACCTTACTTCAGCCTTACTTCACATTCTCCTTGACTGATTTTTGCCTGGCTGGAATAAGTCTTTAAACTCTGGCTTGCTTGAACTGAGGATAAAGAGGTGTGTGTCTGTGTGTAGGAAGTATTCTTACATCCAGAGGTATTTTTTATATTAACTGCTCTGCCCCTTATTGCTTCTGGCACCACCTACCACTGGTATGTGGCCCCCAGAAGGCAATGCATCCCTCAGACTGAAAAAGGTTCTGTACCCGAGGACTAGGTGCTTGCTTTGTTCTGTTTAAAACTCTATTGTGTGAGAGAACAGAGGATGATTGCAGCCACCCCCACTTTCAGTACATACATGGAGGGGAAATGAGCAGAACCCCCAGCAACAGTCCTTTGTGATACAGATTGACTTTGAGTACTGGGGACACAGAGCTGAGCAAAGCACAGCAGTCTGGTAATTACCCTGAAATTCTGGTCTTCCCTCCTAAGAGGATGAAGTGTCAGGCTTCAGGGAATCGGCTTCCTCCCCCTGTAGCAGTAAATAAGATCAAACGAAAGGAACGTCTTACCAGTTAGGCTCTTTAATAATCACAGTGAGAGACAAGAGAACACGTCTCCCTAGGAATGGCGGTGCTCCCAATTAAGGCTCACTCCCCCCTCCGTCCCTATTAATCTACGTCACTCCTACGTCTTGTAAGCTGAGCTTATACCCTCTGTGCTTTCTGTTCTGACACTTTCTGAGCTATTCCTGACGTTGGGGAGAGCGGTGGAAGAATGCTGTCCAATGACTGTGAATCTGTTAACCCTCTCTCTTCCAGTGTTTCTTCTCCTAGCTGTTCCTCATCCAGTATTTCCCAGCTTCTGCCTTCTGAACTATGCGCCTCTGCAAAACACTGTTCCAAATCTATACTGTCCTCCTGCTCCTGGGAAGATTCAGGATCAGGGGGAGGGGTGGCTTCCACCATTCCTCCTCAGTGCAGCCCTCCTCAGCACGGTCCCTGACATGAAGTCAACTTGAACGCTGCAGTTCTGAATGACACTTTCATTTTTTTTTTAAGTTTTTTTATTGCGTTTCTTTTCACAGTTTCATACATTCCAAGCAATACAGATAGAACCAGATACAAGAAACAATTTTTGATTTTTTTTTTTAAAAGAAAAACCCTGGACTTCCCCACACCTTCCTGATCTGCATTCTTTATCATAACAAAATCAGCAAATTGTTACCTTATTTCGTACTTTGTTACCACTTTCAATTTATTATGTATCCATGTTCAATATATTGTATCTCAATTTTATTACCCTTAAAATAAACATAATATATTTGATTCAGATTGTCTTCTTTTCTCATTTGTCACTTATTTTATCGTCTACTTAATCATATTTGCTAAAGCATAACATTTCCAAAAACATGCACTATCTTAAGATTCATACAGCTTATAGTATTTTTGCAAATAGTCTTTAAATTTTTTCCAATCCACCTCGACTGATTCTTCATCCAAATCTCGGATTCTGCCGGTCATTTCAGCTAGCTCCATGTAGTCCATCAACTGCGTCTGCCATTCCTCCAACGTGGGTAAATCTTGTGTCTTCCAGTTCTTTGCGATGAGTATTCTTGCTGCTGTGCTAGCATACATAAACAAAGTTCTGTCTTTCTTTGACACTTTCTGGTCTACCATGCCCAGCAGGAAGGCCTCTGGTTTCTTGGGAAAGGTATACCTAAATACCTTTTTCAATTCATTATAAATCATTTCCCAGAAGGCCTTCACTTTTGGGCAGGTCCACCAGAGATGAAAGAATGTCCCTTCTGCCTCCTTACATTTCCAACATTTGTTATCAGACAGGTGATATATCTTAGCTAACTTGACTGGGGTCATGTACCACCGGTATATCATTTTCATAATATTTTCTTTCAGGGCACTACATGCCGTAAATTTTATTCCGGTGTTCCATAACCTTTCCCAGTCTTCAAACATAATGTTATGTCCAACATCCTGTGCCCATTTTATCATGGCAGATTTAACTGTCTCATCCTGTGTGTTCCACTTAAGCAGCAAGTTATACATTCTCGATAATATCTTAGTTTTTGGCTCTAGCAGTTCTGTCTCCAATTTCGATTTTTCCACTTGGAAACCAACTTTTTTGTCCATTTTAAAAACCTCTTGAATTTGAGCATAGTGTAACCAATCTCGCACCTTATTTTTTAGTTTGTCCTGGCTCTGCAGCTTCCAATTGTCTCCAATTTTTTCAATTATTTCCCAATATTTCGGCCAATGGGCCTCCATATTGGGCCTTTTTCGAGCCTTGGCCTCCATCGGTGATAGCCACCTCGGGGTTTTACTCTCTAATAAGTCTTTGTATTTCATCCAGACTGCAAAAATTGCTTTTCTGACAATATGGTTTTTGAACAATTTATGAACTTTAACCTTGTCGTACCATAAGTATGCATGCCAACCAAAAGCATTATCAAAGCCTTCCAGATCTAGGACATCAGTGTTTTCTAGCAAGAACCAATCTTTCAACCAGCAGAAGGCTGCAGATTCATAATATAACCTCAAGTCCGGCAGGGCAAACCCCCCTCTTTCTTTCGAGTCAGTTAATATTTTAAATTTTATTCGGGGCTTTTTGCCCTGCCAGACAAACTTAGATATGTCCTTCTGCCACTTTCCAAAACATTCCACTCTGTCCACGATCTGTAAGGTTTGAAATAAAAATAACATTTTCGGCAATACATTCATTTTTATAGCTGCGATTCTACCCAACAAGGAAAGTTTCAATCTTGACCAAATTTCCAAATCCTTTTTAATTTCCAACCAACATTTTTCATAGTTGTCTTTAAATAAGTTCAAGTTTTTGGAAGACAAATAAATCCCCAGGTATTTCACTTTTTTGACCACATTTAATTCTGTTTCTCTCTGAAACCCCTCTGTTTCTGTTGATGTCAAATTTTTGGTCAAAACCTTAGTTTTTTGTTTGTTCAACTTAAATCCCGCAACCCGACCAAACTCTGCTATAAGTGCTAAAGCTCTTTTTGTACTGGGTTCTGGCTCCTGTAGTGTCAAAACTAAGTCATCTGCAAAGGCTTTCAATTTGTATTGTTTCACTCCGACCTCTATCCCTTGTACCAACCGGTCCTCCCTAATCATGTTCAGTAGCACCTCCAGGACTGAAATAAATAGAAGAGGGGATAGAGGGCACCCTTGTCGTGTCCCTTTTTCAATTTTAAATTCCTCCGTCACCACATTGTTCACTATTAATTTAGCTTTCTGCTCTGAATAAATTGCATCTATTCCATTTTCGAACCCCCGTCCCACTCCCATCCCTTTCAAATTTTTCTTCATGAACATCCAAGATATATTGTCAAATGCTTTCTCCGCATCAATAAAGATTAACACCGCCCTTGTGTTCCTGTTGGTTTGCAAAAGTTCTAAAATGTCAATGATGTTTCTGGTATTTTCATATAAATGTCTACCAGGGAGAAAGCCTGCTTGGTCCTTGTGAATTACTTCATTTAAGACCTTTTTAAGTCTGTTTGCCAAAATGTCTGCAAATATTTTGTAATCCACATTCAGGAGTGAGATGGGACGGTAGTTCTTAAGCTGGGTCTTTTCAGATTCTGACTTAGGTATCAATGTGATGAAAGCTTCTTTCCACGTTTCTGGTGCCCTCTTCCCATCCATGATCTGATTGCATACCTCCATCAAAGGTTGTATCAAGTAGTCTTTCAAAGTCTTATAATATTTGGAGGTAAGCCCATCCGGGCCTGGAGATTTGCCTAGTTGCATACTCTGAATGGCACCTTCAATTTCCTGTGGAGTTATTTTAGAGTTCAAGATTGATCTTTTATCTTGAGTTATTTTTGATAATCCATTTGTCTTTAGGAATTTGTCTATCTCAGATTCTTTCTGAGGCCCCTGTGCATACAGTTCTTTAAAATATCTGTGGAAACACCTCCTAATTTCCTCTGGTTTCTGAACCATTCTTCCTTCAATCTCTAGATTTGTAACTGTATTTAACTTTTGTCTTTTTTTCAGCTGCCAAGCTAGCAGCTTTCCACATTTATTTGCTGATTCAAACGATCTCTGCTTCATCTGCTTGATCTTCCATTCGATTTCTTGGTTTATCAATTTAGAATATTGTGCTTGATGGAATTTAATTTCTCTCAGCACCTCTTTTGACTTTGGCTTGGTTCTCAGTTTTTTCTCTCCCTGATGTATTTTCTCCAATATTTTCTCCTTCTTTCCATTCCAGAGTTTTTTCTTAATTGTATTTTGTTGTATCAGAAACCCTCTCATAACAGCTTTACTGGCGTCCCAGATCATTCTTTTTTCTACTGTAGTGTTCAAGTTTATCTCAAAGTAGTCCTTTAACGTTTTTTGGGCCTTTTTCACAATCTCTTGATCTCTTAAAAGGGTGTCATTCATTCTCCATCTGAAGGAACCGGTTTGAGTAAGTCTAAGTTCTACTTTCAAGGCGTTGTGGTCGGAGCATGTTTTTGGGCAGATTTCCACCTTTCTGGTCTTGGGTGCCAGCCCTCTAGACGTCCAAATTTGGTCGATCCTTGTCCATGACAGGTGGGCCTCAGAGAAAAAAGTTCCTTCTTTACCTAGGGGGTTCTTTGTCCTCCAAATATCGATTAGATCCAAATTGTCAATCAGTTCAAAAAAGGTTTTAGGCAGTCTGCCATCTGATGTTAGGTTTTGATTTTGAGACTTATCCATGTGTGTAGACACCACTCCATTCATGTCTCCCATCATTATGATGTTATTATAATCCAAATAGTCCAACATAGACTCATGCAGCTTCTTGAAAAATTCTGATTTCCCATCATTAGGCGCATATATTCCTAATATCAAAATTTTTTCTCCTTGTGTCTGGATTTCAATCGCCAAAATTCTTCCTTGCTCATCTTTAAATACAAATTTTGGTGCCAGGCTCTCCTTGGCGTATATCACCAGGCCTCTTTTCTTAACCTTGTCTGATGAAATGAATTCTTGGCCTAGTCTTTTGTTAACTAGAACTTTCCTATGGAGCCTGGTCACATGGGTTTCTTGCAAGCAAATGACGTCCAATTGTTCTTTCTTCAGTATGTGAAATATTTTCCTTCTTTTTTCCGGGGAATTTCCGCCATTTATATTCCAACTAAGTAGCTGCAGAGACATCCTGTACTATTTTGTTACACCTAGAGTGGTGTGTCTTCTTTATCCTCTGGTCCCGAGGGTGTAGGGCCTGGTCCACCTCCAAGCGGTTTCCCAGCTTGTGTTATAGGACAATGTGCTGCTGCTTCTTTTTGGAGATCTTCTCCGTGGTCGTGCAGGAACTTTTGTAGGTCCTCTGCTGAATGACACTTTCATTAACACCTGATTAATTACAGCATAGTCATGCATCATGCATTCTAGAAGGAATAAAGTTATGGCAAGCAGACAGCTAGCTAGTCATTGCTTGCTTGCAAGTTATCTGGTCCAGTTACAGATCTAGCACCATCTTGCATGAAATGAACACAAATTCGAGGAAGGGGAATTTCCAACACAGAATTATACTACATCGTCAACCAGGTGTGCCACATAATCCCATATATTCTAGAAGACGAGACAAAACAACGGATACACTTGGAGATAGACACAATTGAAAACATGCCCACCACAGCATGCCCATTCCTCCAAAACAAACAAAGGAAAATCTAAACAGGTTCACACAGTCCATGCTCAAAGCATGGAAGGAAAAAGTAGGAAAACTGTCTCCAACCCCATCCTAACTAACTCCCCTAGCTTATCACCCACTATTCCACCATGCAGCACAAAGCTTCCAAATAAAAACTTGGCAAGCCAAAGGCCTATACCACCTAACTGTTAGTATCTTGACTCACAGGCAGAGGTACCTGGCCTCCCCCGAGGCAATTGAGCGAGAT
>JAXCMG010010156.1:2825511-2872668 GCA_034642415.1 Podarcis siculus
GTGGTTAAAAAGCATGGATCCACATGGATCCTCAGGATCTTTGCATTGAGCTACCCCAAATTCACCATCAGATCACAGGTCTGTGGCCACAGCATGAAGCACAAAAATGATACATCCACTGTTTCATTCAGAATTTTTTTCCTTGTTTTCCTCCTCTAAAAACGATGTGCGTGTTATGGTCAGGTGCGTGTTATAGAGCGAAAAATACGGTAATACCGGTGGTCCATAACTGTTCCCAGTCAGCAAACATAATTTCATGACCAATATCCTGTGCCCATTTAATCATAGCTGATTTCACCGTTTCATCCTGTGTGTTCCATTTCAGCAGCAAATTATACATTTTAGATAAATTCTTAGTATTGGGTTCTAGCAATTCTGTTTCTAACTTTGACCTCTCCTTCTGAAAGCCAAGTTTCCTGTCCTGCTTAAATGTCTCATTTATCTGACGATAATGTAACCAGTCTCGAACTTTATGCTTTAGCTTCTCGAAACTTTGAAGCTTCAACTTTTCACCTTCTTGTTCTAAAATTTCACAATATTTAGGCCAGTTAGAGTCCATGTTAAGTTTTTTCACTGCCTTAGCTTCCATTGGTGACAGCCACCTGGGGGTTTTGCTTTCCAATAAATCCTTGTATCTATTCCAAACATTATACAGTGCTTTCCTAACAATATGGTTTTTAAAGCTTTTGTGCACCTTTACCTTGTCATACCACAGATATGCATGCCAGCCGAAGCTATTGTCATATCCCTCCAGGTCCAAAATGTCTGTATCCTCCAGAAGTAGCCATTGCTTCAACCAGCAAAATGCTGCTGATTCATAATAAAGTCTTAAGTCTGGCAGGGCGAAGCCCCCTCTATCTTTCGCATCGGTTAAAATCTTAAATTTTATTCTGGGCTTTTTGCCCTGCCAGACAAATTTAGATATATCCTTCTGCCACTTCTTGAAGCAGTCCATTTTGTCCAGGATTTGCAACGTCTGAAACAAAAACAACATTCTCGGCAATACATTCATCTTGATAACAGCAATTCGGCCTAACAAGGAAAGTTTCAGCCTAGACCATATATCTAGATCCTTCTTCACTTCTGACCAACATTTCTCATAGTTATCTTTAAATAAGTTCACATTTTTAGATGTTAAATTTACCCCCAGGTACTTAACCTTTTTTGCTATTTCCAACCCAGTTTCACTTTGAAACCTATCTTTTTCTTCATTTGTTAGATTTTTTTCCAACACCTTTGTTTTCTGTTTATTTAATTTAAATCCTGCTACCTGGCCAAATATCTCAATTAATTCTAAAACTCTTTTGGTACTAGCTTCTGGCTGTTGCAAGGTTAACACTAAATCATCTGCAAATGCCCTTAATTTGTATTGTTTGGCTCCGACCTGTATTCCTTTTACCAGCTGGTCCTTTCTAATCATATTTAACAAAACCTCCAGGACAGATATAAAAAGTAGAGGGGATATAGGACATCCCTGTCGTGTGTCTTTCTCTATTGGTATTTCGTCCATTACCACGTTGTTCACAATTAGTTTAGCTCTTTGTTCAGAGTATACTGCACCTATACCGTTTTCGAACCCTTGGCCTACCCCCATCCCATGGAGATTCTTCTTCATAAAATTCCAAGAAATATTGTCAAAGGCTTTCTCCGCGTCCACAAAAATCAAAACTGCCTTTCTGTTAATATCCACCTCCAACAACTCCAAAATGTCTATAATATTCCTCACATTATCTGACATATGTCTCCCTGGGAGAAAGCCTGTTTGATTCTTATGAATCTCCTCTACCAATACTCTCTTAAATCTTTTTGCCAAAACGTCTGCAAAAATTTTGTAGTCCACATTCAGGAGTGATATGGGGCGGTAGTTCTTAACTTGATGTTTCTCAGTTTCTGTCTTCGGTATAAGTGAGATAAATGCTTCTTTCCACGATTCGGGAGCCTTTTTCCCCTCTAGTATTTGATTACATACTTCCTTCAATGGTTGTATTAACCATTCCTTAAGTGCTTTGTAATATTTCGCAGTCAAACCGTCTGGTCCTGGTGATTTCCCCAATTTCATATTCTGAATGGCACCCTCTATTTCTTGTTCTGTAATTTTTTCATTCAAAATCCTTTTGCTTTGTTCTGAAATCTTTGATAATCCATGTTTTTTGACGAATTCCTCTATTTCTTGTTCGTTTATAGGCCCTTGTGCATACAGTCTTTTAAAGAAACTTTGAAAACAGTTACTTATCTCATTTGGCTTGTTAATAAGTTTCCCATCTATTTCCAAGGATGTCACAGTATTTAACTTTTGTCTCTTTTTCAGTTGCCATGACAGCAGTTTCCCACATTTGTCTGCCGATTCAAATGTCTTTTGCCTCATTTGCTTTATCTTCCATTCTATTTCTTGATTCGTCACTTCCATGTATTGCGTCTGATAATATTTTATTTCTCTTAAAATCTCATGAGACTTTGGTTTGGATCTCAATTTCTTCTCTCCTTCTTTTATTTGTTTCAATATCTTTTCCTTCCTCTCATTTTGTTTTTTCCTCTTTATAAAGTTCTGCTGGATTAAGAAGCCGCGCATCACGGCCTTGCTTGCGTCCCATACTATTCTTTTTTCCACCTCCGTTCTCAAATTTATCTCAAAATAATCCTTCACTATTTTTTGGGCCTTTTGGTAAATTTCTTCATCTCTAAATAGGGTGTCATTCATCCTCCATCTGAAGGTTCCAGCCGTTGTTAATTTCATTTCCATCTTTACTGCATTGTGGTCGGAGCAGGTTTTTGTGCAGATTTCTGTTTTTTTCACTCTTGGTGCCAGGTTGCTAGAAATCCAGATTTGGTCGATTCTGGTCCAGGTCATTTTTGCTTCAGAGAAGAAGGTTCCCTCTCTTTCCAGAGGGTTCCTTGTTCTCCAAATATCAATCAAGTCCATGGTATCAGTCAGTTCGAAAAAAGTCTTTGGTAGTCTCCCGTCCTTAGATATTACTTGTCTTTGTGCTTTGTCCATATTTGTGGAGACAACTCCATTCATGTCGCCCATCAAAATGATTTTAAAGTCCATAAAATCCATTAAAGTCTCATGCAACTTCTTGAAGAACTCGGCCTTCCCCTCATTAGGTGCGTAAACTCCTACAATTAACGTCTTTTCTCCTTGGATTTGAGTTTCTACTGCCAGATATCTTCCTTCATCGTCCTTAAAGATCATTTTTGGTTCCCATTTTTCCTTGACGTAAATCACCACCCCTCTTTTCTTGACTTTATCTGAAGAAACAAATTCCAGTCCTAATCTCTTATTTATCAAAAATTTTCTATGTATCCTAGCAATATGGGTTTCTTGCAAACAGATTATGTCTAGATGTTCTTTCTTTAATATATGAAAGACTTGATCTCTTTTTCGGGGATGGTTTAGACCATTGCAGTTCCAACTCAGGAGTTGCAGAGACATTTTTGTTACTGGGTAATTTTCCCACCGACTGCTCCAAGTTCTTGTTCCTCGTCGGTCGGTGCTGGGTTCAATCCAAAGGATAGGTTTGCAATGTCCACTATTTCCCTCTCCCTCGCAGTTCCTTTCTGAAAGTCCTCAAAGTTTCTCTCCAAAAAATGTTCTTTATCTTGAATTGTTTTTATTTTAATTTTCTTCCCTTTGAAGTTGAAGGACAGCCCTTGTGGGAATTCCCACCTGAATTGGATGTTGTTTTGTTTCAATAAGTCAACTAAATCTTTGAATTGTGTTCTCACCTCCAAAAAATATCTGGGAATATCTTTAAAAATCTGTATTTGGGCGTTTTTAATAACCAGTGCCTTCTGGAAATGTAAGTTCAATATTTTTTAAATGGGAATTTCCGGAAGGAATTTCCTTTAATTTAAAAGGGAAAAGAAGAAGACTGGAAATGGTGGAAGATGTGGAAAATTTTATAGAACATACAAAAATGAATTAGGGGGCGATAGATATTTAAAAGGAAGAGTCCAGCCAACAAAATCCAAAATACACAAACTCAGAACACAGTTCAGAGAGTGAGTAAACACCTAACAAAAAGTTACATACCTAACTGCCAAATATAAAAAATGTAAATTAATTTTGTGATACAATATATATTAACGAATAAAGATAAACTTAAATTTTTTATCATGGAATGTTAATGGATTAAATGATAAGAAAAACAGAAAATAGAGCATATACTGATTAAACAAAAGATTGATGTCATTTGTTTGCAGGAGACTCATGTTACAAAAGAACACAAAATAGTAATAATAATAATAATAATAATAATAATAATTTACTATTTGTACCCCGCCCATCTGGCTGGGTTTTCCCAGCCACTCTGGGCAGCTTCCAACAAAGACCAAAAATACACTAAACTGTCACACATTAAAAATTTCCCTGAACAGGGCTGCCTTCAGATGTCTTCTGTATGTCAGGTAGTTGTTTATCTCTTTGACATCTGATGGGAGGGTGTTCCACAGGGCGGGCACCACTACGAGCAGGCCCTCTGCCTGGTTCCCTGTAGCTATGCTTCTCGCAATGAGGGAACCTCCAGAAGGCCCTCAGCGCTGAACCTCAGCGTCCGGGCAGAATGTTGGGGGTGGAGACACTCCTTCAGGTATACTGGACTGAGGCCATTTAGGGCTTTAAAGGTCAACACCAACACTTTGAATTGTGCTCGGAAATGTACTGGGAGCCAATGTAGGTCTTTCAAGACCGGTATTATGTGGTCTCGGCGGCCGCCCTCAGTCACCAGTCTAGCTGCCGCATTCTGGATTATTTGCAGTTTCCGGGTCACCTTCAAAGGTAGCCCCACCTAGAGCGCATTGCAGTAGTCCAAGCGGGAGATAACTAGAGCATGCACCACTCTGGTGAGACAGTCCGCGGGCAGGTAGGGTGTCAGTCAGCGTACCAGGTGGAGCTGATAAACAGCTGCCCGGGATACAGAATTGACCTGCGCCTCCATGGACAGCTGTGAGTCCAAAATGACTCCCAGGCTGCACACCTGGTCCTTCAGGGGCACAGTTACCCCATTCAGGATCAGGGAGTCCTCCACACCAGCCCGCCCCCTGTCCCCCAAGAATAGTACTTCTGTCTTGTCAGGATTCAACCTCAATCCATTAGCCGCCATCCATCCTCCTACCGCCTCCAGGCACTCACACAGGACGTTCACTGCCTTCACTGGTTCTGATTTGAAAGAGAGGTAGAGCTGGGTATCATTTGCATATTGATGGACACCCAGTCCAAACCCCCTGATGATCTCTCCCAGCGGCTTCATGTAGATGTTAAAAAGCATGGGGGAGAGGACGGAACCCTGAGGCACCCCACAAGTGAGGGCCCAGGGATCTGAACACTCACCCCCCCCACTTTCTGAACACAGCCCAGGAGGAAGGAGCTGAACCACTGCATAACAATGCCCCCAGCTCCCAGCCCCTCTAGACGGTCCAGAAGGATGTTATGGTTGATTGTATCAAAGGCCGCTGAGAGATCCAGCAGAACTAGGAAGCAGCTCTCACCTTTGTCCCTAGCCCGCCGGAGATCAACAACCAGCGCGACCAAGGCAGTTTCAGTCCCATGATGAGGCCTGAATCCTGACTGGAAGGGATCCAAATGGTCAGCATCCTCCAGGTGTGCCTGGAGTTGTACAGCAACCACCCGCTCAATCATCTTGCCGAAGAATGGAAGATTTAAGACTGGGCGATGGCCATACTGGCCGGGTCTAAACATGTTTTTTTAAGAAGCAGTTTAATGACCGCCTCTTTCAGAGGATCAGGGAATGCTCCCTCACAGAGGGAAGCATTCACCACCCTGCAGAGCTCATCGCCCAGACCGTCCTGGCTTGCTTTTATTAGCCAGGATGGGCAAGGTTCAAGAAGACAGGTGGTTGGTTTCACGTGTCCAAGGAGCCTGTCCATATCCTCGGGGGTAACGGATTGAAATTGATTCCATGCAACTTGACCAGACAGGGCTCTAGCACTCTCCTGCCCCGGCCCTGCTCCCATGGTGGTGTCTACCTCCTTCCGAATCTGAGCGACTTTATCTGCAAAAAACTGCAAAAACATAGCAGGAGATTTTGGGGTCTTTACAAGGCCCTGGTGGTAAAGGTGGTTCCGTTAAATTGTGAACCACCTGAAAGAGTCTCCTGCTACTTTTTTGTGCAGATGCAATAGAGGCGGTGAAGAAAGTCTTCGCTGTCGCTGTCGCCACTTGGTAGGTTCGACATTGAGCTCTAACCCATGTCCAGTCAGCTTCAGAATGAGTTTTCTGCCACCGATGCTCTAGCCGTCTCAGCGATTGTTTCCTCGCCCTCAGCTCCGAAGAAAACCATGGGGCTGTCGGAGAGGGCGCTTTGGAGCCAGACAGTCGATAGCCCTGGTTAACTCTGCATTCCAGTGGGCCACCAGGGAATCAGCTGAAAGGCCACCAACATGGGATAAAGCATCCCCTACCACTCTCTGGAAACCATTTGGATCCATTAAGTGGCGGGGGCAGACCATCCAAATTGGTCCCACCTCCCTGCAGAGGGGAAGGGTCGTGGAGAAGTCCAGTTGCACCAGGAAGTGATCTGACCATGGCACTTCTTTTGTTTCACTTTTACTTAGTGTCAGATCACCCACGACAATTGAGGTGAACACCAGGTCTAAGGCATGTCCGTGACTATGAGTTGGATCAAACTTATTCAGGGACAGCCCCATGGAGGCCATGCTTTCCACGAAGTCCCGAGCAGCGCCTTGTAAGGTCGTGTCGGCATGGATGTTAAAATCCCCTAGGACAACCAAACTAGGTGTCTCCAGGAAAACATCCGCCACGACCTGAAGCAGCTCGGGCAGGGAATCCTTGGTGCAGCGGGGAAGTAGGTACACCAAAAGGAATCCTGTACTGCCCCTATTGCCCAACTTCCAGAACATGCACACAAAGAACTGGGTCTTCCCAGTAGGATGCTTGATGCAAGCTAGTGACTTCCTAAAAATCACTGCAACCCCCCCCCCGCCCACATGGCCTGGGTTGCTGTGCACAAGAGAAACCTGGTGGACAAGCAGCAGCTAAGAGAGGTCCATCTGCTTCATCCAACCAAGTCTCTGTTACACATGCCAGGTCAAGTCCTCCATCCACGATAAAGGCATGGATGGCAGTGGTCTTATGAATCATTGACCTAGCATTACACAGCAACACCTTCAGGTCATGTGGGTTTCCCTTGTTGATTCCAGTATCCATCCGGTCAAGACCAGACCCGGAGACAGGGATAGTCTTCAAACAACAACTAAGCCTGCCTCCTCGGTAATGACACGGTCTGGTCTTAGAGTAACTCCTGCTGCTGCCCATGATCACTGAGATTGGATGCCCCAGTGCTTCCCCCCCGTGGAACTTGCCCCAGTCATTGTGTTGGCTGGGGCCCACTCCCAGGCAGCCCTGATCCCGCCCCTTAAAAACAAAACGCAAACTATACAGTAACCAATAAAACAACAAAAAACAAAAACAGATTATACTAAAATTATTCCCCAGCCAGATATCCATCCCACCCCCCAACAAAGAAAAAATAAAGAAAAGAAATTAAAATGCCACCGACTGCTTAAGGACATTTTAAAACACATTAGCCACTTGGAGCCCTGAGTGCTCATTGGAAGGACAGATCCTGAAGCTGAGACTCCAATACTTTGGCCACCTCATGAGAAGAGAAGACTCCCTGGAAAAGACCCTGATGTTGGGAAAAATGGAGGGCACAAGGAGAAGGGGACGACAGAGGACGAGATGGTTGGATAGTGTTCTCGAAGCTACCAGCATGAGTTTGACTAAAATGCGGGAGGCAGTGGAAGACAGAAGTGCCTGGCGTGCTCTGGTCCAGGGGGTCACGAAGAGTCGGACACGACTAAATGACTAAACAACAACAACAAGCCACTTGGAACAGGGAAGCAATAGCAGAGCAGCCCCGCACTTCCCCAAACGTTTGTTCCAAATGAGTTCAGCCCCACTCTCTAGGCACTGCCACAGGAGTCCTATTGTAGCTGGGAGAGTGAGGGCCTGGGCCCTACCCCCTGGGCCAGCTGGAAAAGGCCTTGGAAGGGAGCAGGCCCTGCAGTCCTCACCACAGCCAATGGTCCAAGGTCTCACTACAGCAGGAGTCCTTTTGTAGCCGGGATTGTGAGGGCCTGGGCCAGCTGGAAAAGGCCTTGGAAGGGAGCAGGCCCTGAAGTCCTCACCACAGCCGATGATCTAATTAACCCCAAATTAGGAAAAGAATTTATCGCTGCACATAACATTAAAAAGGGGGAGTAGTGATTTATGCCAGAACTGCTCTAGAACCAGAGTTGTTATTTTCAGACACTAAAGGAAGAATAGTGATGTTAAAAATTAAAAGTCAATAGGAGAGAAAATTATAGACGATCCAAAAGTAATAATACAAAAATTTAAAAATATTATGAAAACCTATATAAAAAGAACATAGATTTAGAAGAAGTAGAAAACTATTTATGTCAACAGAAAATCACAGAGATAAGTAAAGAAAAAATACAAATGTTAGACTCCCCGATATCAGCACTAGAAATTAGAAATGCAATCAAGAAAATTAAAATAGGGAAAACACCTGACCCAGACAACCTTCCAGCAGAATTTTACAAAAAAATGGAGGAAATCCTAATATTTCCACTAACTGAAGTAATGAATAATATTCTCAATGAAGGAAAGATCCCAGACTCATTGAAGGAAGCTTACGTAACATTAATACCCAAGCAGGGAGGTGATCCGGAGTCAATATCTAATTATAGGCCAATATCACTTTAAATTAATTATAAACTTTTTGCCAATATATTGGCAAATAGACTTAAAGAAGCCATCAAAGAAATTATACACCCAAACCAGTCCGAGTTTTTCCCTGGAAGACAAATCTCGGTGAATACCAGAAATATTGTTGACATATTAGAATATCTAGAAGCCAAAAATGATAAAAAAGCAGCTTTATTATTATTTGATGCAGAAAAGGCATTCGAAAATGTCTCGTGGTATTATATGAAAAAACAGTTAGAGGTAATGGGTCTAGGAACAAAATTTAGCCACGAAATTAAAAGACGCCTGCTTCTTGGGAGAAAAGCAATGACAAACCTAGACAGCATCTTAAAAAGTAGAGACATCACCTTGCCAACAAAGGTCCGTATAGTAAAAGCTATGGAGGAGACTCTTGAGAGTCCCATGGACTGCAAGAAGAACAAACCTATCCATGCTTAAGGAAATCAGCCCTGAGTGCTCACTGGAAGGACAGATCCTGAAGCTGAGGCTCCAATACTTTGGCCACCTCATGAGAAGAGAAGACTCCCTAGAAAAGACCCTGATGTTGGGAAAGATGGAGGGCACAAGGAGAAGAGGACGACAGAGGACGAGATGGTTGGATAGTGTTCTCGAAGCTACCAGCATGAGTTTGACCAAACTGCGGGAGGCAGTGGAAGACAGGAGTGCCTGGCGTGCTCTGGTCCATGGGGTCACGAAGAGTCGGACACGACTAAACGACTAAACAACAACAACAGATGTAGGCCACAACAATGAGTATGAAAAGTGGATAAAATTATGGAACACCGGCCTAAAATTTACAGCTTGTACATTTTTAAAAGAAAATCTGTTTAAAATGATGTACATATGGTACCTCACGCCAATTAAATTGTCAAGGATGTATAAAACAGGAAATAAGAACTGTTGGAAGTGTGGGGTGAAAGAAAGCAGTTTCTTCCGCATGTGGTGGACATGTGACATAGTGAAAACGTATTGGAAAAAAATATATAACGAATTAAAGAAGATTTTTAGGTATACTTTTTGAAAAAACCAGAGTCATTCCTGTTGGGAATGGTGGGAGAGGATATTGACAAGAATGACCAGAAACTGTTCTTATACACAACAACAGCAGCGAGGTTATTGCTGACTCAGGTGTGGAAACAGCAAAAATTGCCTACAATAGAAGAGTGGCAGTACTAGGTTATGGAGTATGCAGAAATAGCCAAACTAACAGCAAAATCAGGGTGACGAAACATATCAAAAAGAATGGGGAGAAAATTTATGTTATATTTACAGATGATGATGTGAAATAGGGAAACCAGTAGAACTAAAATAAACCTTATAACGAGAAAACACAAGAAATTTATTGAATAATAATATCAAAATGAATTAAAAATGTGTATTAGGACTATTGTTGAACAATATTTGTAAATGAATATAGACAGACAACAAGAATTGTATATATAGAAAGATTTATTTGTTTACAGACACTTTATGGAAAAAATTGAAGAAGAACAATTATATATAAAATGGACAAAGACAATGCGAAAAGTTAAAGACGGCATAAAAAAGCCGGAAGGAGGGAAGTCAGCTTGGGAGAGCAAGAACAAATGTAAAACATAATGTATGTGTATGTATAGTATGTAACTAAAAATTCAATAAAGAGCATCTGAAAAACAACAACAAAAAGCTTCCAATCAGGGGGCAGGTGCAGAGAATATGGACCCAGGTTGATGTTGGTGGGAGACAGGACACACCCAAGAAAAAGAAAAGAGCTGGGAAATTATAGATAGTTGTCAGGGAACTGCCATCGAAAGGACGGGAGGTGGAAGGGCTCACTCAGGTGGAGAGAGACTTAACAGCTGACGAGGGAACCAGCAGGGGGAGAGGAGGAGCTCCGAGGGAAAGTGAGTCGGAGGGATGGCTCAGGGACACTTCCAGCGAAAACAGTGGGGAGGTTTCAAGACCTCCTATAGGGACACCCACGCCTCGCCGGAAACTGTCACGCAGGGAGTCCAGAAGACGTGTTTCCGTTAAGGAGCTTTTATGCTGGAAAAGATTCCGGAAGAGCCCACTTTCGGATTCTGCTAGCGATTGACAGAGTCATGCTTGAGGGGCTCCGTCGGAGGCAGAGGTTTGGGGACTCAGCCAAACTCTGAGGGACTAGGATTTTACGCACAAGCTGCTCATCATCCCATCACAGCAATCCGAAAGTCTTTGAAAGCAGTGTGTGCGAGGAAAGGCATCATGAGCAACCCGACCGGAACCGGAGACGCAGCAGGAGCTGGAGCAGGTCCAAGCCTGGAAGAAAGGTACAGGGTGTTGGAGGTTCAGCTAGCGCTGCAAACGGCGAGGCTCGAGGAGAGGAGGGCTCAAGATGCAGATAAGGGAAAAGCCAGCCTGCTCGCAAGAAAAGTGCCAGGATTGGTGCAGAAGTTTGGGGGAGATCCCAGGAACTACCATGCCTTTAGAACAGAGATGCAATATGCTCTCAATCTGCAGTTTGATGACTTTCCCGACGAGGAGTCGAGAGTGGCGTTTGTGATTGGGCATCTCGAATCGGGGGCGAAAGACTGGGTCAGGCCCCTAATGGCAGCGAATAATGAGATCCTAAAAGACACGAGAAAGTTTTTTCGTGCCATGGACCTGATGTTTTCCAGCGACATTGAGCAGGGAGCGGTGCGCAGGCAGTTAATGGCTTGCAAACAGGGGAGCCGATCTGTACGTGAGTACTGGACTGAGTTTACCATGTTGATTCATAAATTGGGGTGGGAACTATCGGCTGAACCCATTCAAATGCTTTTCGAAGAAGGTCTTTCTTCAGCGGTGAAAGATGAACTCTCCCGGGCGCCCAGGGCGGAGTCTATGGACCAGCTGACCAAGGCTGCGCTCACCATAGGAGCGCGCCAGGAGGCGAGAGCGTTGGAGAAGCGGGAAGGGAAAGGGGAACGTTGGAGGGATTTCCGCATTCCAGAGATTCCTGAGACACCATTCCCGCCGGCAGAGCCGATGGAAGTGGGAACAGCGCACGTGCGGGCAGTTTCAAATCCCAGTGAAGGGCGGAAGAAGGAGGGGAAGAGCGCCAAGAAATGCTATCTCTGCCAACAGCCAGGTCACTTTGCCAGAGTCTGCCCACAAAGAAAGGAATGGCAAGGGATGGCGGGAGCTGTTGGAGGGGAGGAGGAAGAGGGCAAGGAGCAAGTAAAAGCCAACGCCTGGCTGCCACCGTCGGGACACTGCAGCCAGGCCAAAGAGCAGTGAAAGTGCCCACGCCGGAACCTCCAAGACCAGCCCTAGTGATAGAGGTGTTGCTAGAATTGCCGAATGGACACCCACTAAAGATAAAGGCGCTTTTGGATTCAGGCAGCTCCTGCAATTTCATGAGTAAGGAGTTTGCAGCTGAGCACCAGATACAGACTGTCCCTTTAAGCAACCCCTTGCAGGTGACCACAATCGACGGGCGGGAGCTACTAGGAGGAGAAGTCAGCCTACAAACAGTTCCCATGATAATGAGAGTAGCAAGGCACACCGAACAGATAGCGTTCAATGTGGCCACCTTGGGAGGGGCTCCCATTATTTTGGGGATGAGCTGGCTGGCGCTACATGATCCGCTAGTGGGCTGGCATCAGAGAGTGGTCTCCTTTGGGTCAGCGCATTGCCTCGAACACTGCAAAGAGGGGAAGGTTCCGGAAGGGGCCAGAGTCACCCTAGCAGGGACGGAAGTAACAGACAAAGGGAAGGTGCCCCCACAATACGCCGATCTGTGCAATGTATTCAGCGAAAGGGAAGCAGATAAGCTGCCGCCGCATAGACCCTTTGACTGTCAGATCAATCTACTCCCAGGGGCGCAACTCCCAGTGGGCAAGCTGTACGCTATGTCAGATAGGGAGATGCAGGAGTTAAGGGAGTTCATTGACAAAAACCTGAAGCGAGGTTTCATCAGAGAGTCAAGAGCAGTGGGGGGCAGCCCAGTGTTTTTTGTGGACAAAAAAAACACAGACAAACCGAGGCTTGTAGTGGACTTTCGGGCCCTGAATGCAGTATCAGAACCTCTGAAGGTGCAAGTGTGCACTGACCACAAGAATTTGGAGTATTGGAGAACGGCACGCGTACTCAACCAACGACAAGTGAGATGGGCCCAGGAGTTCTCCAAATTCCACTTTGAAATTTGTTACATGCCAGGCCCAGAAAACGTCAGGGCGGACGCTCTCTCTCGTAAACCTGAGTATTTGGAGGGGGAGAGAGAAAATGAAGAGAGGCATGTCATCCCAGAGGACCGCTGGGTGTGTGGGGCGGCACTGGTGGGGCAAAGAGAACTGGTAGAGAAAACGGAGAATGACGAATACGCCCAGGATAAGATCAGAGGTCTCAGGGGGGAGGGAGAAAGCCCCGGGGGCTTTGAGGAAAGAAATGGGGCATTGTATTACAAAGGGTCACTGTATATACCCGAAGGTGAGTTGAGAGGAAGAGTACTCAAGCAGTTGCACGACAGCCCCACAGCGGGGCATTTTGGGCAACATAAGACCATGTGGTTGGTTACCAGGGAATTTTGGTGGCCCAAGGTGAGGGAAGATGTAAGGGAGTACGTAAGGCGGTGTGACCAATGTCAACGAGCAAAAGGGGAAAGGCGGGCGCCGGCAGGATTATTAGAACCATTGCCCACACCAGAACGGCCATGGGAGGCGGTATCGATAGATTTTATGACAGATCTGACAGAAGAGCCCACTTTCGGATTCTGCTAGCGATTGACAGAGTCATGCTTGAGGGGCTCCGTCGGAGGCAGAGGTTTGGGGACCCAGCCAAACTCTGAGGGACTAGGATTTTACGCACAAGCTGCTCATCATCCCATCACAATAGTGAAGAACAGGAGCGAGCTGGTAGGTGCACTAGCCATGAACAGAGACAGAAGTCAGATGTGTTAGAAACAATACAGCAGCCAATTGACACTATGTGTCCCAAGAGTAGACAGCAGGAGGGGTCTGAGAGCTAGGAAGTTAGCTGCCGGGGGGGGAGCAGGCACTCTGGGTAACAGCTCAAGCTTGAGGGAGTACATTGCATGGTCTCTGTGTATTTCTGTTTGATACTAATAAAAGTGCTGAAAGGTGTTGTGGTTCTGGACTGTCAGGAGTTAACACTCCAGGAGCGTTCTTATCAACTGGGTGCACTGCCCACATGATCCGTGCTTTTTTCCTTTGATCTGTGCTCTGTGGGGGCTGAGCTCTCTCTGGAGAGCAGTCTGTCTGAGAATGTGAGCAAGGTCGTTTCGTTTTTGTTAAGAGGCAGAAAGCTTCTGTTTTCTGTTTTGAATGCTACTAAATAAAGAGTTTTAGATTAGAAGCACTGGTGTCGAGCTGAGTTCTTTATCAATCAATCCTTTATTAGGCATAGCAAACCACACATTATAAAACAAGCACCGTATACAGATTGTGGAAAATACGAATTCGGCATAGCAATTTGCATAAATAATACAGTCTAACACTACCACATCACCGACCAATCAAGAACCACTAAATCTCTCTATAATGGCCCAGTCTTTCCACATGGACAGCACTCAAAAATGTAGCCACTATCAAAGTAATTTGATCATTCCTGTCCGATGGCAGGTCCTGAACCGTTGGCGGCATAGAACCGAGCCTGTTAGGTTGTAAGGCCTCTAACAATTGTCTTCTGGCATAAATGCCAAACTCACAAGAAAAGAAAATATGCTCCAAAGTATCAGGTTCCTGCCTATCACATTTGCAGAGGCGCTCTGCTTCTGGGAGAGCTAAATGTGAGGAGAACCTGAGCTTATAGGGTTAAACAGTTCAGAGTGTGTGTCCTGCCTATTGTGGGGCGGAGAGACTCTCACTTCCGAGAGTCTCAGTTCTTTGTTCTGTCTGCTTTCGCTTTTGTCCGGGACAGACACGTTTGTGCAATGTTCCGTGCTTTGCTGGATAATGGCTAGATTCTGCTGTAAATAATTCTGCTGTGTGACTCTGCTTTGCTCAGAGCTTTGGAAAGCGTGCTGCGCAGCAGAAGCCTGCCGGACCTTTTCTCTTTGAGCAATAAATCTTCAGACTAAATATCTTCCTCTTACTATCATCGAGGGAAACATATTAAATCTGGCTAGCATAAACAGCCTGCACAGTTCATGATTCTTCAGATTTGTCATGTAACCCTTTTGAAAATCTCTACACAAAGGGAGATTTAAATAGAGAGGAGAGCAAGTGCTGTGCTTTGCAACCTCGAGAGTGGAGAGAACACTTTTTACTGTAAAATTCTTCCTGATAATTTCCCAAGTATCTTTGGGGTCAGAATTTTCAAAGTCAACTAGATGAAGCCCTATTGAGTTCAATTTTCTCCTACAAATTAATGATAAATTGTAAATTACATTATCACTTAAGAGATCGTAAAGGAGAGAGTTAGGAGATAGGACTCTATAATGCAGGAAGATCCAATATTTCAAGGTTCTCAGCCATACTCTTACTGATAAAGGAAGTATTCCCAACTCACAACATATTGATTCATATTTAACAGAATTTGCAAGTCCTAATAATGACCTCAGAAGGGATGCATGAAATTTATCCAACCTCTTAAGGTCACCTGAAATCCACACTGGGGTGCCATATAAACGTTGGGCACAAAGTGTCATATCAATCACTTGCAATACAGCTGGAATATATCTATTTCCTACAGGAGAAAAAAAAGGATTTAATATGGTGAGCTGTCACTTTAGCCTTCACTATTGCAGCACAGATATGTGTGTTCCAATTCATGTTATTTTTAAATACAATTCCCAGATAATTTAAATGCTTAACTTCTTGTATTAGATGTCCATTGATTATCCAATTTTTGGGGTTCCCTCTCTTTGAAAATTGCATAATTTTTGTTTTATCATAGTTAATTTTGAGGTTATTAAGAGAGCAAAAGTTTGAGAAGCTCTTAAATATTTTTTTTAAACCCAAAGAGGAAAGTGAGATAATTACCACATCATCTGCATAAAGTAATAAAAAACTGGGATATTATTTAAATAAGGAATATGAGTGGTTACAATTTGAAGAGATAATGAAAGGTCAGATAAAAAGAGATTAAATAGAGTAGGGGCCAAGATACAGCCCTACCTAACTCCTCAGTTATTCAGAATTGGGCCTGCAAGTCTACCATCTTTTGAAACTTTAACATATGTTTGGTTATTGGAGTGTGAACTTTGAATCAATGTAAGCAGGTATGGGTCAATACTGAGGTGTTCTAATTTGGTCCACAGTTTATGTCAGGGAAGTGGAAACGGCTAGAGAGCCGAGGGGGGGGGGAGACAAGCAATTATAGAGAGCCGAAAGAGCTTATCAGCAGCCTCTCATCTGGCTCAGAGGAGGAAATAGGGAGGGGGGAATCAGTGCCCGGAACTAGCTACTCACAGAACAGAGGAAGTAGGAGGCGTGCATTGCAGCGATGGGCCTGCTGGGGGAGGAGGAGTAAAAGATCGTCATTCAAGGCATCTGACTGAGATAGGCATGGACGTGCCTTTTGAACCCTTGTAACCGTTTTGAACTTTTGGCAATATATCTTCAGGACAGAAATGGCTGTGTGCCTGGAGCGTTATCTCTGCTAGTTTTGGCAGCATTAACACTTCACAGCATGCCTCGAATCCAATGCTGCTGAAGGCTGGTGAAAAGAGGAAATAGCCCAAGAATGGAGAAAGAGATTTCTGAACTGAGGAAGAGAAATGCCAGACTGGAAGCCCGCACTTCGGACCTGCAGTCCCGTCTGGAGGAAGCCAGAACTGCTCAGAAGGGAGCCACAGGTGGGCTACTGGCAGGGGGCAAAGCTGCGTGGGTGGAAAAGTTTAATGGCGAGCCTGGATTTTAAGACTGAGATGCGATATTTTTTGGAGCTGCAAGCAGCTCAGTTTGCCGACGATGCTCAGAAAGTTGCTCACATAATTAGTCACCTGTCGGGGGGGGGCTAAAAGTTGGGTCCGGCCGTTAATAGCCTCTAGTGATGAAGCGCTTCGAAGTCTGCCCAAGTTTTGGCAAGCGATGGACTTTATCTACGCAGATCAAAGTTTAATTGACAAGACACAGGAGGAGCTTTTGGTTTTGAAACAAGGCAAAACCACGGTGCATAGTTACTGGTCAGAATTCGCCATGCTTGTGCATAAACTGGGATGGGATTTAGAATCAGAGCCTGTGCAAGCTTTGTTTAAGGCTGGATTGAACGCTGAAGTCAAGGACGAGCTTGCTAGGGCCCCCCGTCCCAAGGATATGGATGGGTTAACGAAGGCTGTGCTTGCGGTGAGGCTGAGGCAGGAAGCCAGACTGTGGGAAAGGAAGCAGGGCAAGGAGCGGAGTTTCCATGGTAACCACATTCCTGAAATGCCGGCAGCTGCCTCAGAAGGTCAACAACAGCCGGAGCCCATGGAAATAGACTCAGCCCGCGCGCGGGAAAGTTTGAAAGCTCAACGGTCGGGCGGCAAGGATAAAAAAGACTGGCAAGCGGCCAAGAGATGTTTTTTCTGTCAGAAAACAGGGCACTTTGCCAGAGTTTGTCCAGAGCGTCATAACTGGCAGGGAATGGTTGGGGCCACCCAACAGGCAGAGGCAGAGGAACCCCAGACTTCAGGAAACGGGGAAGCCTGGCTGGTGGTGAACCGGGGCAACAGCCAGGTGGGAGCAACAGCGAAAGTCCTCGGCTCGGACACCCCAAAGCAAGCATAGTGTTGAAGGTGGTCCTAGAGCTCCCAAATGGCCATGCAGTGGAGGAGTTGGCCTTAGTTGATTCAGGAGCTTCGGCGTCATTTTTCAGCAAGGAGTTTGCAGCGCAGCACCAACTGAACCTGAGGCCTTTGGATTTTCCTCTGCAAGTCACTACAATTGATGGGAGAGAACTGTTGGGAGGTGAAGTGACCCATCGAATGCCTCCAATGAGGATGCGGGTGTCTACCCACTCCGAGGTCATCGCCTTTCACGTGGCCACGTTGGCGGGTCCGCCTATCATACTGGTGTGAGGAGAATCAGAACTTACAGGGTTAAACAGTTCTGTGTGACGTCTCACATTCTGAGGCGTGGTTTGGTTCACATACGGGAATCTTTCTTTGTGTGTGAGTTCCTTTCGTTTTTGGCTGAGAGACGAAAGAATGCCTGCTCTCTCAGCGGGCTGATTTATGATGTTTTTCTTCTCATTAAAGGCTCATTAGAGATTAGCAAGAAGCCTGCGAACAGTCTGATTTATTATCCACACACAAGGCAACACTTTCTACCACTGCAGAACTCTGCTAAGAGCTTCAAAGAGAGCTCAAGTTTTTTTTATCGGCACAGGCGTCCATCGGCACAGGGGAAGTGTGCTGGGCGCCATCTTATCTCAGCAGGTTATGGGAACCAGCCAAGCTTTGGAAGCTGTTGCCACGTCGTGCCTGTGTGTGTGGGAGAAGCCAGCTGGAGCTCCTGCCTAAAGTTTGAGGCAGCGAAGCTTGCTGGGGAGGATCTCATCTCCAGGACCGGGTGCCAAGAGGAGCTGCTGGTGACTATTGCAGCACAGATATGTGTGTTCCAATTCATGTTATTTTTAAATACAATTCCCAGATAATTTAAATGCTTAACTTCTTGTATTAGATGTCCATTGATTATCCAATTTTTGGGGTTCCCTCTCTTTGAAAATTGCATAATTTTTGTCTTATCATAGTTAATTTTGAGGTTATTAAGAGAGCAAAAGTTTGAGAAGCTCTTAAATATTTTTTTTAAACCCAAAGAGGAAAGTGAGATAATTACCACAGCATCTGCATAAAGTAATAAAAAACTGGGATATTATTTAAATAAGGAATATGAGTGGTTACATTTTGAAGAGATAATGAAAGGTCAGATAAAAAGAGATTAAATAGAGTAGGGGCCAAGATACAGCCCTGCCTAACTCCTCGGTTATTCAGAATTGGGCCTGCAAGTCTACCATCTTTTGAAACTTTAACATATGTTTGGTTATTGGAGTGTAAACTTTGAATCAATGTAAGCAGGTATGGGTCAATACTGAGGTGTTCTAATTTGGTCCACAGTTTATGTCAGGGAAGTGGAAACGGCTAGAGAGCCGAGGGGGGAGACAAGCAATTATAGAGAGTAGGCTCAGCCCCGGGGGAGAAGATGGCAGATGGACAGGAGTCATACTCAGACCCCTTTGAAAAATTGAATGGGAGCAACTGGGAGGAGTGGTCAAGGAAGCTGAAGGCCTGGCTGGTAGCCAAGGGTCTGTGGGAGGCGACCCAAGGGCCCCCACAGCAAGCTCCAGCCGGAGCTGCAGCAGCGGTTGTTGCAGCTGCCCATGCCTCACAGAGGAAAGACCAGAAAGCCCTGGGAGCTATCGTGCTCAGTTTGGAGGGCTCACAGCTACCTTTGGTGGAGGGTCTTGACAGTGCCCAGGCTGTTTGGCAGGAGCTGTAGAGGGTTTGCCGAGAAACCACAGCGGAAGCCAAAAGCCACGTCCCCAGATGCAGTACAGCCTCAAGGAGAGCTGCTAGCAAGGTTGGGGGGGGGGCAGAGAAGACCAAAGGCAAGTTTGCAAAGTTTTCCACTGGTCGTTTGTGTGACGAGGAGGAACGCCGTCCCAGAGAAGGCCGAGCTGGCTCAGGGTGCCCTGCCGGTAGCAGAGGGGGGGGGCAAGCCAGAAGGCACAGTTCAGGCTTTTTCCACTCGTCGTTGTTTTGTCTGCGGGTCTGTTGACCACTTGCGTTGGTCCTGTCCGAGGAGAGCCAGAGAGGCCGGGCAGAATGTCTCCAAGGTCGCTTCCCATGGCAGTCAGCCAAATCCTCGTGGCAGCCAGCCAGGTTTCCATGGCAGCCAGTCTAGGAGAGGAGGCCAGCGTGGGAATGCAAAGGGAGGACGTGACAGAGGAAGTGAGAAGGACGGTTCTTCTTATCACCTAGCTGCCTCTATGGCAATGCTGAAGGACAACTCCAGTGATGGCAGCATGCTGCGTTGGGTCATCGACTCAGGAGCCAGCCATCACCTGATGATGCCATCTTGTGGCGAAATGTGGAACTGCAGGGCTGTTTCAACTGGGAAAACAGTCACTCTTGCTGATGGCTCACAGAGACAATTAACCACTGTTGGCAACGTGTTTGTTTCTTTTTTACAGGCAGAGCTGGAAGTCTACGTTGTGCCAGGAATGAAGTGTTGTCTTTTATCTGTATCTGCTCTTGTAAAGGAGGGTTATAAGGTTTGCTTTGAAAATGATGTCTGTTCTATTTCCAGGGGTGGGAAACAACTGGTCAATGTTGCCTGTCAAAACAACCTCTTTGTTCTGGAGACACCTCTGGAGGGTAAGGGGGATGCTGAGACAGCACAGGCGCAGTGTGCTAACGTTCCCACACATGATTCGTGTGCTCACTTGTGGCACAGGAGAATGTCGCATAGCTGTTGGAAATATATCCAGAAGTTGCCAAAATGTACTGAGGGTTGTAAGATGAAAGCATGTGATAAATTCTTGGATTGTAGGGTATGCAAAAGAGCAAAGATAAAAAGGTGCAGTTATCCCAGATTGGAGAGGGTAACCACAAGGCCTTTTGAGCTAGTGCATACAGACCTTTGTGGACCCATGCCAGTGCCGAATCTGGGCGGAGCCAGGTATGCGCTCACGCTGACAGATGATTTTTCGAGGAACGGCTGGATTTTCTTGCTGAAACAGAAAAGCGAGGAGGCGCAACTGATCAAAGACTGGGTTGCGGCGGTGGAACTACAGTTTTCCACCAAGGTGCAGAGCTTTCAGAGTGACCGAGGCGGAGAGTTCACCGGGTCTGCTCTGCAGAGTTTCTTCCGCCAGAAGGGGATAAGTCACAGGTTGACGGTTGCCTTTTCTCCTCAGGAGAATGGCGTAGCAGAGCGCAGGAACAGAACGCTAGCTGAGGCAGCTGACGCTCTACTGTTTGATGCTGGTTTGCCTCAGAACTTTTGGGCCGAAGCTTGGAAAGCTGCCAGCTTCACGTTGAACAGGTCCTATAGCTCTGTTGTAGGAGACACGCCCTATTTTCTGCTGCACGGGAAGAAGCCCAAGGTGCATTTCTTCCGTGTGTTTGGTTGCGAAGCTTGGGTGCTTGTGCCAAAGGCTCAAAGCAAGAAAGGTGACCCGAGGTCCTGGAAAATGATCTTTTGTGGGTACGAGCCTGGGACAAAAGGGTGGAGGTTTGCCTATCCAGAAGGCGATCAGTCCAGGATTCTAGTCAGCAGGAGTGCTGAGTTCTGTGAGCAGAGTGGGTGGTCAAGGATCCATGCGAATCCTGACGTTCTCTCAGAGTGTCTGTCTGATTCTGCTGAGGACGGAGAGTTAGAAGCTGAACCTGTTGATGAGGACCAGGTCTCTGACCAGGGTCAAGAACAGGGAGGGGCATCTCCACAGGTTGTTAAAAGAGAGCCCAAAAGTGAGCCTTCGTCTCCCGTTAGTCAAGTGCAGAAGGCCAGAAGACGCAGTAAGTCAGAGGGGGAGTCTTCTGATAACAAGGACACACTAGCTGGCCCCAGTGGGTCAGAGAGAGCACCTGAGACAGTGCTCAGACGTTCCACACGCACTACAAAGGGTGTACCACCTGAGAGATTTGAGGTCACCAGCGTGTGGGTTGATTTAGCGCAGTGCGAACCAGAGAGTTTTGAGGAGGTTCAACAGTTGCCTGAAGCGGAAGCCAGGAAGTGGCAAGAGGCAATGGGAAAAGTGTTGAACTCAATGAGGTCCTTAGGTATGTTCTCCACCACGAAGCTGCCAGAGGGCAAGCAGGCCGTGAGCTGTCGTTGGGTTTACAGGATTAAGCCCACAGCGTCTGGAGAACCTCAGTATAAGGCGAGGCTTGTAGCCAGAGGGTTCACGCAGAGAAGGGGGCTGCATTACACCGAAGTGTATGCTCCTACTTCCCGGAGTGAGACTCTGTGCGTGCTTTTAGCAGTAGCTGCTCAAAGAGGGCACCAAGTGCACCACTTTGATGTGGATGTGGCTTATTTGAACTCGGATCTGAAGGAGGATCTGTACATGCTACCTCCTCCAGGGTTTGAGGGCAATGAGCCAGGTGTTGTGTGGAAGCTACACAAGTCAATTTATGGTTTGAAACAGTCAGCCAGAAATTGGAACATGTGCCTGAATGAAGCTCTGGAAAGTTTGGGTTTCCAGAAGAGTCTTGCAGACAGTTGCCTGTACCTGAAGGGGTCAGGAGAGACACAGGAAGCGATTCTGGTGTTCGTAGATGATATTCTGTACGTGGCACGGACAGGTAGACAGGTGCAAGGTTTTGCCAAAGAGCTTGGTAAGAAGTTTAAGCTCAAAAACCTTGGTCCCGTTCAGGTTTATCTAGGCATTAGGATAGACAGGTCTGAGAATGGGAGTTTTTTGCTCAGTCAGAAAGGCAAGATTGAGCAATTGCTTGAGAAGTTCCGGATGTCTGACTGTGCAGGGGTCAGAACGCCCATGGAGACCAACTTCGTGAAGGACAGTCAGCTTGGGGAGCGTTCTGAGTTCCAAAACCCTGAGGTGTTTCAGTCAGCGCTAGGGAGTCTGTTGTATCTCTCTCAGTGGAGCAGACTAGACATAGCGTTTGCTGTGAATCTGCTCAGCAGGGAGGCTACAAAGCCCAGTGTGAATGCCTGGCAAGGCATCAAGAGAGTGTTGAGGTATTTGCAGGATACCAAAGAGTTTTGCCTCACGTTGTCAGCTGAAGGTGACGCACAGCTTACGTGCTGGAGTGACAGTGATTGGGCATCTCTTGGGGACAGGAAGTCTGTGTCTGGGCTGGTGGTAAAGTTCGGGGAATCCCTGGTTGGGTGGAAGTCCCGGAAGCAAAGTCTTATTGCACTTTCTTCCGCTGAGGCTGAGTTCAGTGCGTTGTCGGATTTGTGCAGGGAGTTGGACTTCTACTGGTGCTTGATCCAAGAGATCTGTGGGGATTGTTACTTGCCCATAACTGTTTGGGGAGACAATCAACCTTGTCTTAGGTTGGCAGAATCTGGACAGTTCAAGTCCAGAACCAAGCATTTGGACATACGTTTCCAGAATGTATGTCAGAGTGTCCAGGCAGGTTGGATACGGCTCAAGTATTGTTCGAGCCCGGAGAACCTAGCTGATGGGTTTACTAAACCCTTGACCTTCCAGCGACATGGGGAGTTCTGTGAAGGGTTGTGTTTGGGGTGAGTTATACTCACAGTTTCCCTCAGGATGCGAGACGAGAGGGGGTGTGAGGAGAATCAGAACTTACAGGGTTAAACAGTTGTCAGGGGTTCAGGGAGAGAGGCGCAGATGAGGGAGGAGACTGAGAGCGAGGGGGAAGGATCCCAGGGCGACGAGGAAGAGGATGACAATGACTCGAGGGTTTCCATGAGTCTTTCCAGTGAATCGGAGGATTCCCAAAAGGGAGCGCCCCTGGTCAGGCCAAGGGGAGCCACAGGGGGGAGTAGCCAGGAGCAGGGCAGCAGCAGGGGAACCCCCAGTGGGAGTTGGAGATCGGGACCGGCTTCTCCGCCGGAACGGAGTGAAGGGGGTGGAGTTCCCAGTGTGTCAGACGGGGCAGAGCAGGAAGCAGAGAGGGGAAGGAGATCAGGGCAAGACGTCCTGCCGGAAGGGGCGGAGAGTAGTACCGGGAGCAGTGTAACTGTCAAAAGGAAGGTCAGAAGCAGCGTACGCGCGCCAAGTTCAAATGTGGAGGCGCGCGGAAGTGAGGAGAGCCCGGAGGAGGAGCCTGGTCCCAAAGCACGGAGGAGGGGGGAGCAGGCGTCAGGGGATTCAGCCTCTGGGGAATCCCGGAGGGAGGGAACCCAGGAGGGCAGAAAGACCCTGCGGAAAAGGAAGGACAGGAAGAGGTGGTCCAGCGCAAGCCTCTTAAACTGGTGTAGAGGCGGGACTGATTCAGAGGGGACTTCAGCGGTCTAAGCCTAACAGACGTGGGGCCACGCGCCTCAGATGTGGAGCTAACAATGTTCTTCAATAAAAGCTTTTGTACATAAGCTGGACTTGGCGTTGGTCTCTTGTGAGCTGGGACCTTGGGTGGCCCTGACAACAGTTCTGTGTGACGTCTCACATTCTGAGGCGTGGTTTGGTTCACATACGGGAATCTTTCTTTGTGTGTGAGTTCCTTTCGTTTTTGGCTGAGAGACGAAAGAATGCCTGCTCTCTCAGCGGGCTGATTTATGGTGTTTTTCTTCTCATTAAAGGCTCATTAGAGATTAGCAAGAAGCCTGCGAACAGTCTGATTTATTATCCACACACAAGGCAACACTTTCTACTGCTGCAGAACTCTGCTAAGAGCTTCAAAGAGAGCTCAAGTTTTTTTTATCGGCACAGGCGTCCATCGGCACAGGGGAAGTGTGCCGGGCGCCATCTTATCTCAGCAACTGGGCATGAGCTGGTTGGCCTTGCACGATCCGGTGGTTTCCTGGCATCAACTGTCCCTGACGTTCTGTTCGACGCACTGCATGGAGAACTGCCTGGGTCTAGAGCAACCTCGACAAACGGAGGCCAGGATGGCAGCAGCATGCAAAGCAGGGATGACTAAAATTCCTTCTTATTAAAGGGACCTACAGGAGGTGTTCAGCGAGAAGGAGGCTGACATATTGCCGCCGCATCGACCATATGATTGTCAGATCAACCTGATCCCGGGGGCCACACTGCCGGTTGGAAAGATCTACTCCATGTCAAAGGGAGAGATCAAGGACCTGAGGGACTTTATTGAGAAAAATCTAAAAAGGGGATTCATCAGGGAATCCAAGGTGGCAGGGGGGAGCCCTGTGTTCTTCATGGACAAGAAATCGACTAACGAGAAGAGACTTGTGGTGGATTTGAGAATCCTGAACAGCCTGATGGAACCCGTGGCCTTCCCAATGCCGAGGATCGACGATGTTCTGGTCAGGGTGCGGAAGGGGAAATTTTTCACCAAGTTGGACCTCCGGGGGGCGTACAACCTCATCAGAGTGCGAGAGGGCAATGAGTGGAAAACCACCATGTTCACCCCGCTGGGGGCGTTTGAGTATCTCGTCATGCCTTCCGGTTTGCAGTGCGGAAGCCCCTGTTTCCAAGCCTTCATGCATCATGTGCTAGGGCCTTTGCTGTACCGGAACTGCGTTTGTTTCTTGGACGACGTGCTAGTGTACTCGGACAACGAGAAACAGCACGTAAAGGACGTACGTCAGGTCCTGAGCAAACTTAAGGAGCATCGGCTGTGGGCGAAGTTGGAGAAGTGTCAGTTCCACGCGAAAGAGGTCGAGTTCCTGGGTTACAGGCTGACGGACAAGGGTTTGGCCATGGATCCAGAGAAGGTGAAGGCGGTGGTGGAATGGGAGAGCCCTAAGACCAGGAAAGATGTTCAGCGTTTCCTGGGCTTCAGCAATTTCTACAGGATTTCGTGAAACTGACGGCACCCATAACGGACTGTCTTAGTGCTAAGAAGAAGTTTTGTTGGACGGAGGCGGCACAAGAAGGGTTTCAGAAACTTAAGAGGGTCTTCGCATCAGAGGAGCAACTGCTCCACATCGACCCCGATCAACCACTGCGAGTTGAGACGGATGCTTCTGATCGGGCAGCCAGATCAAAAGGGGGAGTGGCGGCCGTGTGCTTTTTTCCCCACGGGAACTGAATAAATCGGAGCAAAACTACACTATCTACGATAATCGGAGCAAAACTACACTATCTACGATAAGGAATTGCTTGTGATCGTCGCTGCATTCAAACAATGGCGCCATTTCCTGATTGGAGCGAGGCACCAAATTTTGGTGTGCACCGACCACAAAAATTTGGAGTACTGGCGTACGGCACGGATGTTGTGCCAGAGACAGATAAGATGGGCGGAGTTCTTTGCCAACTTTAACTTTAAGATCCAATATGTGCCAGGAGACCAGAATGCGAGGGCGGATGCGCTCTCCCGGAAACCCAAGTATATGATGGGGGAAGGACCTCCGGTGGCAAGACTGATGTTCCCTGAGAGCAAATGGATGTGTGGGGGGACGTTAGTCAAGGACGACGAACTGATGCAACTGCTCAGAGACGATGACTTTGCCAGACAAAAGATGGGGGAGTTGAGAGAAAAAGGGGGTGCCGGGGGGGTTGAAGTGAAAGGGGGGCTTCTGTACCATAGGGGGGCCTTGTACGTTCCAGGAGAAAACCTTCGGGGCAGAATTCTCAAGCAACTCCACGACAGCTGCACGGCAGGGCATTTTGGGCAATACAAGACCATGCTACTGGTCACCCGGGAATTTTGGTGGCCAAGGGTGAGAGAGGATGTAAAGGAATATGTGCGAGGGTGTGACACATGCCAGAGGGCCAAAGGGGAAAGGGCGGCACCAGCGGGGTTGCTGGAACCATTGCCGACACCCGGAAAGCCATGGGAGGTGGTAGGGGTGGATTTTATCACTGATCTGCCTAGATGTAAGGGTAAGCCTGCTATCATGGTGGTGGTGGATCTCCTGACCAAAATGTGCCATTTCGTGCCCTGTTTGCACGCCGTGACGGCGGAAGAAACAGCCAAGCTGTTCGTAGAGCATGTGTTTAGGTTGCATGGCGTACCTGCACAGGTGGTTTCGGACTGGGGGGCTCAATTCACCTCATGATTTTGGCGCAAACTCATGGGGTTGCTCCAGGTGGAAGTGAGCTTCACTACGGCTAGGCACCCCAAGACCAATGGGCAAGCGGAGAGGGCGAATGCTGTGTTACAACAGTATTTGCGATGTTATGTAAGTCAAAAACAACAATTGGGTGGACAAACTAGCCCTGGCAGAGTTTGCTTACAACAACGCGGAGAATGTATCCACTGGGATGACTCCGTTCTTTGCCAATCATGGGCGTCATCCAAGGGCTTTCCCCGGTAGGGGGGAGGAGTCATGGAGTGTTCCCGCAGCCGAACAGTTAGTGGAGGAGATGGAAGCGATCCACAGACAGCTGCAGTTGAATTTGGAAAGGGCTAAGGAGTTATACAAGAAGGAAGCCGACAAACATCGGCGACCGGGGGAGGTCATCAGGGTTGGGGACAAGGTGTGGTTGTCCACGCAAGGGTTGCCTTGGAAAGGGGGCTGCAAGAAGCTCAAGCCCAGGAAAGTGGGGCCTTTCGAGGTTATCCAAGAAATAAATCTGGTGGCGTTTAAGCTTAGGTTGCCAGAGAGCATGAGAATCCATCCGGTGTTCCACAGGTCAATGCTATTCCCCTACAGGGAGAGGGGAAGGAGGCAGGGTAGTGGGGAAGTGGAAAGCCCACCACCCGAAATGGAGGAAAGGGAGCAGTGCAACGAGGTAACGGAAATACTGGACTCTCGTTGCAGAGGGGGGAATTTGGAATATTTGGTGGCGTGGGTAGGGGCCCCGCCATCAGAGAATACCTGGGTCCCGGAAGACAGCATCACCGACAAGGGCCTGGTGGAGGGGTTCCACAGTTTTTTCCCTGACAAACCCAAAACCAGGGGTAGGTTCTTTCAACAGGTGTTCGAAACAACAGACGACGAAGAGGAATTCGAAGGTTTCCCAGCATTGGACGAGGAGGAAGAAGAAGATGAAGGCATAGACTGGGGAACACCAGGAATTGGGGGTTGGAGGGGGGTGTTCGAAGAGACGGACGAGGAAGAGGGTAGTCTTGCTGGCTTCTCCCCTACCACCCCAGAGGAAAGAGAGATGGGTACAGTCGGGTCTCCTGAGTGGGAGGGGGCCTTTGAGGAGGGGGGGATGTCAGGGAGAGGCAAACGGGGAAAGAGCTGAGGGGAGAAACCAGCACTTACAGAGAGCCGAAAGAGATAATTAGTAGTCTGTCGTCTGACAGCAAAGAGGAGGCAGCGAGGGGGGAGGATGAGCCCGGAACTAGTCATTCTGTAAACAGAGGCAATCAGAGGCGTGGTTTCCGCAGACTTGCATGTTGGGCAAAAGAAAGTAAAAAGAAAACAGACGCGGCATCTTTCCCGACCGGGTCAGACATGATTTGAAGCACTGGAGATGTTCTTTTGAACTTTGTAAATAAATCAAAGAGATTGTAACTGGCAGCGAGCCCGGAGTTTTTATCTATGCCGGCTTGGCAGCACACACCTCTTACAGTGTGGTTATTGCTGAAGAAGATTTAAAATTTTCCATCTTAAAAACTTGGGAATCATAAAAAAGCAGTAAAATGCGTAATCCAAGCTTCATCACTTATCGTAGGAAAATCAGTGGTAGCTTTTATTGAAAGAAGTGACCAAAAGGTTTTGGTATCTTTAATTTCTAATGCAGTAACAATTTTAGACCATTTGGCTTGTGAAAACACGGATTTTTTTCCCAGGAGCATGTTCTTAAAAGCGTTTTTCATTTCAAAATAGGTCTTCCAGAGACCTTGGGAGTTAGTGATACAGGCTTCTTTTAGACAGGTTCTGAGTTCTTTCTTATAGCTGATACATTCTTTATCAAACCAATTATACTTATTTGAAGGTTTGTTGCTGAACTGGAGATTTAAAAAGGAAGAAAATAATTCCTGAATAGTATTATAATAATAATAATCAATGTCTGCCAAAGGCATCAGATTTTGGTTAGCCAAAGGTTTGCGAATAATTGGGTTATTTTCAAATACTGCTAATAGATCCTCCCTATTTTTATCATATAAATTCTTTTGGCATAGATAGTCTTATCGGTACTAATAGGAGGTCAAGGGTCATTATTTCTAGAGTTTCTGTACATCTCTAAAACAATTGGAAAGTGGTCACTCTCAGAGTGGGGTACCACTGTAAAAGAGGCAACTTCATCTATCATTTCTAAGGAAACTAAGGAATAGTCAATTACACTCCCGCCCCTTTTGGAGCAGAAGGTAAAATCTCCTGGAATATCAGACCATATTGAGCCATTCAAAAATGCAAGATTAAATTCTAAAACCAATTGTAAGAGTTTTCCTCCTGCTCTATTAATAGTAATGTCCCTTGAATTCCTCCCTATTCTCAACGGAAGTGGAGCATCTTCGGCTAGAGTTGAGACATAGCGTTTATAAAAAGGTAAAGGTAAAGGTATCCCTGCCCATACGGGCCAGTCGTGTCCGACTCTAGGGTTGTGCGCGCATCTCACTTAAGAGGCCGGGGGCCAGCGCTGTCCGGAGACACTTCCGGGTCACGTGGCCAGCGTGACGAAGCTGCTCTGGCGAGCCAGCACCAGCGCAGCACATGGAAACGCCGTTTACCTTCCCGCTATAAAGCGGTACCTATTTATCTACTTGCACTTAAGAGTGCTTTCGAACTGCTAGGTGGGCAGGAGCTGGGACCGAACGACGGGAGCTCACCCCGCCGCGGGGATTCGAACCGCCGACCATACGATCGGCAAGTCCTAGGCGCTGAGGTTTTACCCACAGCGCCACCCGTGTCCCTATAGCGTTTATAGAGAACTGTATAATTTGATCCAATTCGCGCATTGGTGTCCCCCATTACAATCAGGGGGATATTTGGAAATTTACTGCGTATTAAATACAGCTCTTCAGAGACTATATTCCAACAATAATCTGGTCTGGCTTCCGACTCTATGGGAGGGAAATATATATTTAAAAGAATTTCCTTGTGAACATTGGAAAATGATAACAATTGTGCATACTGTCCAATATTTCTAATGTAATTAATTTTAAGGTTAGAAGACTGTTTAATACCACAGATCAAACTGGCCTTGGGACGTCATTTTCTTGACATTTTATTGGCAGGTAAATTATAAGTAATAAAATTAGAAATATCTAAAAGTTTAAGAGACCAAGTTTCCTGCAAAAGGGTTATATCAAAGGAATCAAGAAAATGTATAAAATCTGATTAGATATTGTTCTAAAAATTAGTTCAGTTTGCTGGGCCAATAAAATAATTCCTTCAGCTGAGTTAGCTGGAATGTTCTTAGCACTGAAATGAGCAGTGGAGTTTAATACTTCTCCCTGCGAGCAGCACGATAAAAAAGATTGTGAGTCTTGCAACGTATCCGGGCATTCCAAGGCATGGCCAGAAACTCTGTATTTTACTGGCAAGGGGGTGCAGGTTGAACTCACATCTAAGTTCTCAAATTTATTCACTGTTGGTATGCCTTTAAGGGTTTCAATAAGGTCCACATCAGATAGGAAAGTGCTAATTTTCAATTGTTACTTGGCAGAACTGGGTGAGTTTTCAGAAAAGTCGAGCTGAGTTATTCAAGACACCATGTCGACACAGACAAGCCATTTTATGCTGCGTGTGAACTCTGCTATTATCCGGCAACTGAGGAGAGTGGCAGCGCGCGGAGCGGAAGCGTGTGGGTGCCATTGGAAGTTTGTCGGAGTGGCAATAAATCAAATTTATTGCAGGGCTGATGCAGCAGACTCAGTGGATCAAAAGATATACGACCCAACAAACTTTAACAGGTTATGGGCCCAGCACGCTTCCGTCGTGCTCCTGAGGTGATTGATGGCTAGGACTGGAGGTCTGTGTCTCTGCTACAGCCGGCAGCTTGAAAGTCCAGCTGGAGGCCTGTTTTCGTGCCATGCTTGAAGGCACAGAACAGTAGAAACTCGCTGGTGAAGCAAACCATTTTTCCGGAGCTGGGAGCTGGGAGCCGGAAGCTGGAGAGAGCAGCAGCTGTGTGAGTAACACAAGCCCCAGGGGGAAAAAATGGTAGATGTGCAGGACAATTTTGTGGTGGCTTTCCCAAAGCTGACGGGGAAGAACTGGGCGGACTGGTCCAAGAAAATGCAGGTTTTGTTAACTGCTAAAGGCCTTTGGACTTACAGCCCCCAGGATGGGGCTGCAGTTGGGGTTGTAGCTGCTGCAGCCGAGGAGCTGAGGAGGGACCAGAGAGCCGCTGCTCACTTGGACATGGCCATAGACAATGCCCAAATGGTTCACATTGACCACACCACCTATGCCCACAAGGTCTGGGGGGCCCTGCAATGCGTGCAACAGCGGGACACGGCTGGGGCCCAGATTCATGTCACCAGACAGCTGTTTGAGTTACGTTTACAGCCGGGAGGCTGTGTGAGAGAGCATATATCCCAGATGCTGGTGTTGTTCAACCGTTTGAGGCAACTACAGATTCCCTTTACTGAGCAGCAAAAAGTCTATATATTGCTCAACTCTAGACTCTAGCTATCAGACTCTTTCTCTCATGATGGAAGCTATTCCAGCTCAGGAGCTTGACCTTGAATACGTGTCGGGTCAGCTGCAAGATGAGCAGGATAAAAGGCTGAGAGAGAAGGAGGGGCTGTGAAGGGGGGTTGCTTTGTGCCCAGGAGTGGGAGTGCAGAAGACGCTGGGAGCTCTGTGCAAGCTTTTGCAGCGAGGAGGTGCTACATTTGCAACTCAGACCAACATCTGCAGAGAAATTGCCCCAGGGTCGTCTCCAATAGCAACCGAGAGATCAAAGGCAGACCACATTGTGGGAGAAGAGGCTCGGCGAGAGAGGGCTGAGGCGGAGAGCCAGCAACACATCAAAAGGCTGCTATGTATGCTTTTGTTGGACAGGCTGCAGCCAACGGCAAACAGCAATGGATCATTGACAGTGGGGCCAGCAGGCATCTAGCTCCACCTGGTGGCCAGTTGCAAAACTGCTGGCAGATTCCAGATGGGACAACAGTCACATTGGCTGATACAACCAAGAGAGCTATTTCAAAAGCTGGAGTTGTTTTTATGCCTTGTTTGAAAGCTGATATTGATGTGTATGTACCTGATGGTATGAAAGGTGGGTTACTTTCTGTTTATGCTCTTGACAATGCTGGTTTTCAGGTGCAGTTTGAGAACCAGGTATGCACCATTTCCAAAGATGGGGAGCAGTTAGTACAGGTACAAGGCCACAATGGGCTGTACATACTAGAAACAGGTGATGACGCTTCTGAGGAAGCACAGGCAAAGTGTGCCAACATCCCCACTCATGACCAGTGTATGCACTTATGGCATAGAAGATTTTCGCATGCGAACTGGAGATACATGCGTAAACAGGTAGAGTGTGCTGATGGCTGTAAAATGGAGTGCTCTAAGTTTCTTGACTGTAGAGCTTGTAAAAAAGCCAAAGTGTACACCACCAATTACCCGAGGTCTGAAAGAGTGACCAAGAAAGTCTTTGAGCTCGTGCATGCGGATCTTTGTGGTCCGATGCCAGTGGCTAGCTTGGGTAATTCCAGATACATTCTGTGTCTGATGGATGATTTCTCAAGGGTGGGATGGATTATCACACTCTGAGATAAAGGGCAAGCAGCCAGGGAGATCAAAGAGTGGGTGGTGGCAGTAGAACTGCAGTTTGACACCCATGTCAAAGCGTTTCAGACAGACAGAGGGTCGGAATTTATGGCCTCTAGTCTGCAAAACTTCTTCCGTGTGAAGGGTATTAAGCACAGGAAGACAGGGCCCTATTCCCCGCAACAAAATGGAGTTGCGGAGCACAGGAATCGAACCCTGCAAGAGGCCATGGAGGCTCTTCTGTTCGATTCAGGGCTGTGAAATTGATTGATTTGGCATGACCTGCTAATTGATTTACGATCCACAATTAGCTCTTTACTGCCGTCCGGCGCGCTTCCCTCAGCTGCGCGATCTCAGCTCCGTCGTCGTCCAGTCACATCTCAGCAGAGTGAACACAGCGGTAAAACTGTCACTTCATTTCCGACAAACACACAGAGTCCCGGTTTGTCTATTTACAGTCTTTATTCCGACATTCCCCAGAAAACTCCTGGGCTTCTTGCAGCCATGACAAACTGCGTCCTTCTCCCTCAAAAGACAGAGAGGAAAAGAACGAAACTCCTCCCAGCTTCGAAAGCTGACGTCAGAATGCTGAGGCATCATGGGAACAACTTAACCTGTTAAGTTCCAAACCCCATAAGGGCTACCCAAAAGCTATTGGGCCGAGGCTGTGAAGGCAGTGTTGTTCACATTGAACAGGATGTATAACTCAGTGGTTGGGAACATGCCCTATTTCATGCTCCATGGAAGGAAACCCAAGGTGCACTACTTTCGTACCTTTGGGGCGGAGGCTTAGGTATTGATTCCGAAACAGCAGCGCAGGAAAGGTGGCCCTAGATCGTGCAAAATGATTTTCTGTGGATACGAGCCAGGATCAAAAGCCTGGAGGTTTATGTATCCAAGTGGAGATCGCTCACGTGTGGTAATCAGCAGGAACGCTGAATTTTGTGAGCAGGCTGGTTGGGACAGGATTCACGGAAACCCCGAAGTGCTCACAGAATTGTTTAGAGGTTTTGGTTCAGAGGATCGACCAATTGCACCTGCTGGCGGTCTGGGCCAAGCTGCCAACCACCACCAGGGTGCAGTGCCAGAGGGGGCAATTCCAAAGAGAGAGGTGAAGTCAGAACCCAGGATTGTACGCTCATCTCCACAGGCTTGGCCTAGTTTGTTGGTTTCTGTTTCCCTCACTGTGCAGCTGCTGGTAGTCACAAGACTATGTTTTCATTCCACAGTCCAGATACTGTTGGATTCCCATGGGAAAGGAAGACGGGATGTGACGTTTACTGTTTTCCTGTTTTCCTTGTTCTGTCGTTTCTTTGTCGGAGTTGCTCTCTGCTTCTCACAGAGACAAGTTGTATATTTGTATGCTCTCTGCATAGCTTAGAAATAAAGCTTAGCAATGTAGCCATACCTGCCTCATCCTTCCGGTTTGCAGACTCTGGGTATACTCTGCTGGGCTCAAGCCAAGATGGGCCGTATCAGCTCGGAGGATCGGAGCTGAATTTACTAACAATTTTTGGTTATGGACTCCAGAAGGTCGGAATCAAGATGACGGACAGCAGAGGAACGGAAAGTTATCTGCTCTGCGCATCAAGAAGATTGATGAGATGTATGTGCTCTTCCCCCGGGAAGCCTGCCAGTTCCTAATTAACGGCATTAAAGGCTGGACTTTGAACTTTTAGCCAAAGCTCTTACAGGCTGCGGCAGAAGCTCGGGAGAAAGTGTGCCTTTGGAATGCAGCTGTAAACAGACGCAGCTTGCTTAAAAGACACAGAGATGGCCAATGCAAGGCTAGCAGACGCTTTTGGGATTCCAAAGCTGAATAAAAAGAATTACGCGGAGTGGGTTCAGTATGCAGAGGCTCTGCTACGAAAAGAGGGTCTGTTCAATGTCATAACAGACAACCCCCCCAGCTCCTGTAACAGATGAATGGAGAGCTAAGGATTCAAAAGCAAGGGGAACTCTGACGCTGATTGTATCCCCTAAAGAGCTATGTCTTTTGTGTGACAAGGCCTCAGCCAGAGAAATGTGGGAAAGTTTGAAAGACTCACATTTGAGAACCTCCAAAGGTAGACCTCCAAAGAGAGTTTGAAAGACTAAAAGAGTTTGAAAGACTCACATTTGAGAACCTCCAAAGGTAGACCTCCAAAGAGATTTGCTGATGAATTTGCTAAGGCAGCAAAAGCTGTAACTGCTGTTAATAGCTCCAAGAAGGTATTTGAACCTTCAAGTTTAACAAAAGATCCAGGCTTTGGATTCAAAGGATGCTGAGCCATGGTTAACTGCCATGAAGGCTGAGCTTGATTCCTTAGAGAGGAACAAAACATGGGAGCTAGTTCCAGTAGTTCTGGGAATGAAACTGCTTGGAAGCAAATGGGTCTTCAAAGCGAAGACAGATCAAAATGGCAAGATAGTCAGACACAAAGCCAGATTTGTAGCCAGAGGTTTTTCGCAGGTACCAGGAGAAGACTATCACGAGACCTACTCACCCACCGTGAGGTATGAGAGCATTAGGCTTATGCTCAACCTTGCTGCAGAAGAGAATCTACACGTTTTTCATCACGATGTGAATACAGCATTTTTGTACAGATCCTTAGGTGAATCACTTTATATGCTTCCACCTGATGGCGTACAGGTAAAACAGGGATTTGTTTGTTCTCTGAAGAAGTCACTTTATGGTCTCAAACAAAGTGCATGGTGCTGGCACTCTAAACTCACTGAAGTATTGTTTTCTCTAGGTTTTCAGCAAGGGAAAGCTGATCCATGTGTGTTTATCAAAGAGGAAGGGCAAAAGAAGCTGTATTGCTTGTTTTATGTTGCTGATATTCTTTACTTTTGGAAGGATGTCACAATGTACAATAACGCCCTAGCTCAACTGAAAGAGCACTTTGACATGAAAGATATTGGTGAGGTAACCAACTACCTATCTCTGGAAATAGAGAGAGACCAAGATGGTAATATTCTAGTACACCAGTCACGGAAAATTGCTGATGTGTTAAACCAACTAAACCTGATGGATGCTAACCCTGTAGACACACCGATGACAACAGGTTATCAGGTAGATGACACTGAAGGAGCATTTTCTGACACTACACTGTACAGAAGTGTGCTAGGCAAACTAAACTTCATTGCCAGATGTTCAAGACCTGACATTGCTGTTAGCTGTAATTTGCTAAGCAGACAAGTCAACAATCCTACGGTTAAGGATTGGAAAGTTCTGAAACGCATAGTATGCTATTTGAAAGGCACTATGCATTACAGACTGAGATTTAACAATCAGAAGTCTGGTGGTCTTGAGATATTTGCAGATGCAAGTTTTGGAAGTGACACTACAGACAGGAAAAGTATGTCTGGAGTTTGCTACATGTACAATCAGGGTCTATTTGATTAGTCGTGCAAGAAGCAAACAACAGTTAGCTTAAGTACTTGTGAAGCTGAACTGTATGCTCTGTCTTATTCACTGGTGGATTGTGAATGGTTGTTACAGTTGTGCAAAGACATGAGAATTCCTTTCAAATGTCCAATCCAGGTTTATCAGGACAACAAAGCATGTTTGGCTTTGCTGACTTCTGAAGGTTGTAAGCAAAGCACGAAGCACTTGCATTTGAAGCTGCAACATGCTAGAGAATGTGTTCAGAAAGGGCTCGTAACGGTGTCCTACATGCCAGGTAATGAAATTCCTGCTGATTTATTGTCCAAGGTTGTTCCAAGGGATCAACACTGTACCTATGTACAGAAATTGGGTTTGTACTGAGATTGTACTGACACGCTGCCCAGTGGTGTTCACAGAAAGGGGGAGGATGTTGGTTTCTGTTTCCCTCACTGAGCAGCTGCTGGTAGTCACAAGACTATGTTTTCATTCCACAGTCCAGATACTGTTGGATTCCCATGGGAAAGGGAGATGGGATGTGACGTTTACTGGTTTCCTGTTTTCCTTGTTCTGTCGTTTCTTTGTCGGAGTTGCTCTCTGCTTCTCACAGAGACAAGATGTATATTTGTATGCTCTCTGCATAGCTTAGAAATAAAGCTTAGCAATGTAGCCATACCTGCCTCATCCTTCCGGTTTGCAGACTCTGGGTATACTCTGCTGGGCTCAAGCCAAGATGGGCCGTATCAGCTCAGAGGATCGGAGCTGAATTTACTAACATAGTTGGCGCAGGCGCGAAATGTCTCTCTTGCTTTCCGCAAACAAGAGCAGTCCAGAAGCGCAATGCAGGCGCAGCAAGTCGTTTGGTGGTTCACCAGATGCCAGGGAGTCACAGGCAGAATCCAGCACGTCTGGGTCAGAGGGCGAGTCTGGCATGGGGCCAAGACGGTCTAAGAAGAAGAAGAAGAAGAAGAGTTTGGATTTGATATCCCGCCTTTCACTCCCTTTAAGGAGTCTCAAAGTGACTAACATTCTCCTTTCCCTTCCTCCCCCACAACAAACACTCTGTGAGGTGAGTGGGGCTGAGAGACTTCAAAGAAGTGTGACTGGCCCAAGGTCACCCAGCAGCTGCATGTGGAGGAGCGGAGACGTGAACCCTGTTCCCCAGATTACGAGACTACTGCTCTTAACCACAACACCACACTGGTCCTCTCTAAGAGGACCACGAAGGGTAAACCGCCTGATAGTTTCACGCTGTGCTGGTCCCAGGGGGTGGCCACCGGGAGGCGAGGTCCAGGACCTGAGTCAAGGCAGACAGTCCTTCACGAGTGTAGCGGGGATCAGAACGACGAGCCGGGCAAGGATAGGAACAAAGGACTGGATGCTGGCCGAAACAGCACTTAACAATGTTGCTCCCACAACCTGGGCCCGGGTTGACTGGCCTTTATCTTCACTGAGGCCGGGGGCGGCTCCGGCCCCCAGGAGACCCGCCTCTTCTGGCCTTAAAGCGAGCACTCCTCCTGGGAGAAACCAGTTCCCTCCGCCTCTCTGCCCTAAGCCTCTGCAGTTCAGGAGAGGCTGGGGGGTTACTGGACCCAGGAGGAGACTCACCTTCCTCTGGTAGGGCCAGGGGAGGCGCACCTGTAGGCCCTGTGTCCTCAATCACCTCCGGAGCCAGAATGGAACCACCTGGTGCCTGCTCTTGAGAAACCGGCACAGGTGCAGGTGCTTCAGATCCAAGGCCCCACCCCAGCTCAGCCGGCCCTGGAGGCAGGGACTCTTGTGCAGGCTGGGGTTCCTCTGGTTCCTCCTCCGAATTGGAGTCCCAGGCCATCACACACAGTCACGAATGTGTGGGCTGGTTTTGCTCAGTGCAAACCAGAAAGCTTTGCTGAGGTTCAGAAGTTACCTCAGGCAGAATCCAGCAAGTGGAAGCAAGCCATGGAAAAGGAGCTTAGTGCCATGAAGTCTCTAGGAGTCTTCACACTCACAACTCTGCCAGCTGACCAGCAGGCAGTGAATTGTCACTGGGTCTACAGGTTGAAACCCACTATAGGTGGAGAGCCACAATATAAAGCCAGATTGGTGGCAAGAGGTTTCAGCCAGCAACCGGGGCTACACTATTCCCAGGTGTACGCGCCCACGGCCAGAAATGAGACCATGTGATTGCTTTTGGCAATAGCAGCGCAAAGAGGTTCTGAGGTCGCTCATATTGACATTGATGTTGCCTATTTAAACTCACCACTGCAGGAGGAGATCTACATGTTACCTCCACCAGGGTTTGAGGATGACAAACCAGGTCTGGTATGGAGACTGCACCGTTCCATTTATGGCTTGAAGCAATCAGCCAGAAATTGGAATTTATGTCTCAACAAAGCTCTGGGGAAGCTAGGGTTCCAGAAGAGTCTGGCAGACAGCTGTCTGTACCTGAAGAGGACAGGCCAGCAGCAAGAACTGGTTCTTATCTTTGTTGATGACATTGTATTTGTTGCCAGGACAGGTAAACAGGTGCAGGAGTTTGCAAGGAAGCTGAAGCAGCAGAATCAGGCCAATTTAACGCCCGGACCAAGCATTTGGACATACAGTTCAAAAACGTGTGTGAGAGCGTTAGGACAAACGTGATCAAACTGAGGTATTGTCCTAGCGAAGAGAACCTTGCTGATGGTTTTACCAAGCCCTTAGATTTCCAGAAGCACAGAGAGTTCTGTGAGGGACTAAACATGGGTTGAACTGTTTGTACATTCGCACCCAGGACTTTGAGAACGAGAGGGGGTGTTGTGGTTCTGGACTGTCAGGAGTTAACACTCCAGGAGCGTTCTTATCAACTGGGTGCACTGCCCACATGATCCGTGCTTTTTTCCTTTGATCTGTGCTCTGTGGGGGCTGAGCTCTCTCTGGAGAGCAGTCTGTCTGAGAATGTGAGCAAGGTCGTTTCGTTTTTGTTAAGAGGCAGAAAGCTGCGAACATGCAGCTAGATTCTGTAGGTTTTCTTTTCTGTTTTGAATGCTACTAAATAAAGAGTTTTAGATTAGAAGCACTGGTGTGAAGCTGAGTTATTCAACACAGACAAGCCATTTTATGCTGCATGTGAACTCTGCTATTGATAACAAAACAGTGTGAGATTCAGAAAGGAACAAGACAAGGATGCCCATTATCACCACTTTTATTTATTATGGTCCTGGAAGTTTTAGCAAGGAATATTAGACAGGATAAAGAAATAGTAGGTATTAGGAAAGGTAAACATGAATATAAATTAAAAGCTTTTGTGGATGATTTAGTAATTACTGTAGAAGAACCAAAGATAAAAATACAGGAGTTTGGTCAAATAGCAGGATATAAACTTAAAAAGAAGAAAACCAAGTTACTTCTTAAAAATCAAAAAGAAGAAGAGAAGAAAGAACTATCCCAAGAGTTAGGAATTGAAATTCATAAAAAAGTTGAGTATCTAGGAATATGGTTAACAACAAGAAACATAAATATATATAAAGATAATTATGAGAAAATATGGAATGAAATTAAAAGAAATCTAGAAATCGGGGGAAGGATTAATTTTTCCCTGTTAGGGGAAATTGCAGCAATAAAGATGAGTGCTTTGCCAAAGATAATATTTTTATTTCAGATGATCCTGGTGTTAAATAACAATATATCCTTCAAAAAATGGCAAACAGATATTTCAAAATTTATCTGGAATGGGATAAGACCAAGGATGAAACATAAGATACTAACAGACTTAAGAGATAGAGGAGGCTTTTCTCTCCCAGATTTGAAATTGTATTTTGAAGCAGCATGTCTTGTTTGGATATGGGGTTGGATAAAATTGGAAAAAGAAGAAGAGTTAGAACTAGAAGGACATGACAATAGATTTGGCTGGTACTCATATTTATGGTATGGGAAAGGGAAAATACATAAAGGTTTTTCAAACCATATACAGTGGTACCTCGGGTTACATACGCTTCAGGTTACAGACTCCGCTAACCCAGAAATATTACCTCGGGTTAAGAACTTTGCTTCAGGATGAGAACAGAAATCGTGCAGCGGTGGCGCAGCGGCAGCAGGAGGCCCCATTAGCTAAAGTGGTGCTTCAGGTTAAGAACAGTTTCAGGTTAAGAACAGACCTCCAGAACGAATTAAGTTCTTAACCCAAGGTACCACTGTAATAAGAAAGTCATTAATAAGAGTGTGGGGAAAATATAAAGATCTGTTAGAGCGGAAAACACCATGGTGGCTGTCACCCACTGAAGCATTTTCACTTAAGTCGGCCAAAAAAATAAGCTGGTTGACTTATAGAGAGTTGTTATCAGAAGAAGAAGGTAAACTCAAACTAAAAGAGTATGATGAGCTGAAAGACTATTTACAAAGTTGGTTACACCATAGGCAATTAAATGAAATTTTTAAGGAAGACAATATAAAGGGGTTTAGTTATACAATCTCTAGATTTCAAAAAGAAATAGTGGAAGAGAATGCTAAATTGTTAAAAAAAAGCATATAGTATTTTATTAGAGTGGGAAACCAAAGATGAAGAGGTTAAATCAGTTATGATATAAATGGGCTCAGGATGTGGGACACAATATCCAATTTGAAAGTTGGGAAAAATTATGGAAAGTTGATATAAAATTCACAGATTGCATACTATTAAGAGAGAATTACATGAAAATGATGTATAGATGGAATATCACACCAGTGAAAATGGCAAAGATGTTTAGGAAAGAAAATAACAGATTTTTTTTTTAATGATCTTTATTGCTTTTCATAACACAAAAAGAAAAACACAACAAAAATAAGACAAACCAAAAACACAATACAAAAAGATTAAAAAAGGAAAAAAAGAAAAAGAAAAAAGATTTCAAAACACAACCTTTCTTTCTTTCACTTGTTTCCTCGACTTCCTCACACCTCCCTCCTTGTATTCCACTTCTATTAGATAAATTCAACAAATCCTTTCCACCTTTCTCTTAAATCTCAATTATGCATAACATAATTTTCATAACCTTATTTTAACCTTAAAGCTAAAACTTATAAGTACTTAACGTCTGATAACATTTCTACTAAATCCATGAAGTGTCAATCCTCCGTTTTTCTATCCCTCAAAAGAATTTTTTTGTTAGTTTCATATAAAACTTAAACTTAATATATACTTTAGTAAGAACTTTAAATTTCCAATCTTCTTCCCTCAGCGCCTCCCCTGGTTTCGGAAAACTGCTAGTCCTTTCCGTCAATTCCCTATAGTCCTTCAATCTGGAAATCTGATGTCCGAGGCTCTTAAGTCCCCTCCAGGCCCCTTCTGCAGGTTTTCTTCATGTTCCTTAATGCCAAGTAACAGATCCCAAGGAAATTCCATCCTAATATTACGGTTGTGTCTTCTGAGCAATCCAGCCAGATTTCCATGGCTGAAGCTAGAGTCATATTTCAAAATGTCTCCAAGTCCAAGAGCCCCCAAACCTTCAGCTCCCTCCGAATACCAACAGTCTGTAGGTCCCTGTGTAATAAAGTCTTTCCAACTTTCCATCTTCACTCCAGGCCAGGATCCGGTTTTCAGAATCCGACTTTTACTAAATTCAGTCATAGGCATCCTCCATTTGTAGTCCTCAGTTTGCCTCTGTGGGACTAACGATCTCACTTGTGTTGTTTTTGGATTCTAAAACAACAGCTGCTGCCAAAGTAGATTCCTGTACCAAACTAGCATTGGTGCTCATTTCTTGTCTGTAGTTAGGAATTTCCTGTTCCTGTTTGTCAATTTTTTTTGGAATCCTGTCATTCACCTTCTTATGGAGTTCTTCCAGCAAGTTATTTATCTTAAACAGTGAGTTCACAATTTCTTCAGTAAGCAACATTTTGAATGTTTCAAGGTCAGTCTCTAGTTTCTCAGGATCTTATCTTTCCAGCTGGCCTTCACTCCTGCAATAGTATCAAAAATATCCCACTAGAGGGACACAGTCTCCATTTATATCCATTTAAGTTACTTTCCTCCATCTTAAAAGCAGAAGAGGACGGAAGAAACTTTGTATTTTAACTAACTGTCAAGTCCATTCTCTCAAAAATCTTTTAATGTAATTCTCCGAACGTCAAAGGCAGCCCGTTCCCAGGCTCAGAGCTGCGTTTTTTTAATTTCCTAAAACTTGCTGAATTCAAAGTTTCCCCCTACTTCTTCCAAAGGGGGGTTTGCGTTTTAAACGATGAATATTTAAACCTTTATCAAAAACTTTCAAGATTTTAGCTTGTAGGGTCTTTGTTTCGATCTATGTACAAAAGCGGAAGGCGGACTTCCTATTTGAGCCTCCCCGCGTAGCTGCCAAATTGATTCTTTCCCTTTTTATGTCCTCCAATTAAAATTAAAGTTCTTTTTGACCCTTTTTCTTTTAAAATCTTCCGATTTGTTCTACTCACGGGTAGTTGCTTTTGGGATCAAATTGTCCATAGGAAAAAGTCAGCGCTCTCCGGCAACGGCTGTGCGGCTTCACTCCGTGAAAGAAGCAGTCTGCTCGCAGCACCGCGCCGCTCACCCTATCTCGCTCTGGAGCCCCGAAAAATCGGGTCTCCCCGCGAGTAGGGGAGGCGCAAATGGTGCCCGCCGAACCCCAAGCTCACAGGCTTCACCCGCCTGTGATTTTTGAGGGGTCCCCGCTTTCGCCGCAGCGCAGGACCCGATCTCACGGAGCTAGTTCCTCAGGAGATCAGAGGAACTCCGCCATTGAAAATAACAGATGTTGGAGATGTAAGGAAAAGGAAGGAACATTTTATCATATGTGGTGGGAATGCGAATATATTAAAAATATTGGGAAATGATATACAATGAATTGAAAAAAAATGTTTTAAATGAATTTTGTTAAACACCCTGAAGCCTTTTCATTAGGTATCTCAAGCCAAGAGTTACCAAAAGAAAAATGGACATCATTTATGTATGCTATAACAGCAGCAAGAATCTTGATTGCACAATATTGGAAGATGGAAGAAATACCATTAAAGGAACAATGGCAAGAAAAGCTGATGAACTATGCAGAATTGGCTAAGTTAACAGACAAACTACGAGAGAAGGACAAAAAGGACTTCAAAAGAGTCTGGGAACCATTTATAGTTTATTTGCAGAAACAACAGAATGGACTGGATTACCTGGCAAGATTTGAATAAACTTTTACAATTTCATTTGAGTAACAGTTATTTCAGAGAAATGATAAGGGATTTTATTTTTGTGTAGGAAAAGCAGGATAGAATAGATAAAACTAAATAACTCAGCAGAGGGGAAGTTAAGGGAAGTCCAGAGGAAGGGAGGGAGAATTGTAAATAACATGATGAATGAGATTTGTATCATTAATTGTTATATAATTGAATAAATATATTTTTTAAAGGAACTAATGGGGTTAAGGGAAATGTTTCTGAGAGGTATTGATTCAGAGCAGATTCAGAGCAAAATGCAAAATTTATTCCTTCCAGTAGCACCTTAAAGACCAACTAAGTTAGTTCTTGGTATGAGCTTTCGTGTGCATGCACACTTCTTCAGATACACTGAAACAGAAGTTGCCAGATCCTTCTATATAGTGAGAAGGTGGGGAGGGGTATTACTCAGAAGGGTGGTGGGAATGGGTGATTGGCAGATAGCTGTGATGAGCCTGTTGACGACTCTTAACGACTGCAATAGGTCTTACAGGAAAAACCACCCTTTTGAGTAATACCCCTCCCCACCTTCTCACTATATAGAAGGATCTGGCAACTTCTGTTTCAGTGTATCTGAAGAAGTGTGCATGCACACGAAAGCTCATACCAAGAACTAACTTAGTTGGTCTTTAAGGTGCTACTGGAAGGAATTTTTTTGTTTTTGTTTTGACTATGGCAGACCAACACGGCTACCTATCTGTAACTGCAAAATTTATTGTAAATAATATTTTATCAGAAAGTATTAATATAACTAAAGGGACGAGACAAGGGTGTCCGCTGTCATCACTATTATTTATCACAGTGCTGGAGGTCTTCACAAAATATCTGAGAGAATCTATAACTGTGGAAGGTATAAAGATCGGTGTAAAAGAATACAAGTTGAAAGCCTTTGCAGATGATTTGGTTTTAACATTAGAAGAGCCACAAACCAGTGCAAGAGAAGCACTGAAGAAAATTGAAGAATTTGGGTGGTTGGCAGGTTTTAAGTTGAATAAGGGAAAGACTAAAATATTGGTGAAAAATATGATTAAAGAAAAAATAGATGAATTGCAACAGGAGACTGGAATTATGGTGGTTAAAAAAGCAAAATATTTAGGAATTCAGTTAACCCCTAAAAATATTAATTTGTTTAATGACAATTAAGTTTCAACATGGAGAGAAATAAAAAGAGATTTGGAAATATGGGGTAGATTAAATATGTCATTGTGAGGCAGAATATCCGCTATAAAGATGAAAGTCTTACCCAAGATGTTATTTCTTTTTCAAACGATTCCGATAATTAAAGGAACAGGACAATTCAAGGATTGACAAAAGGTCTTATCGAGATTCATCTGGCAAGGGAAAAAAACAAGGATAAAGTTTAAACTTTTCATAGATAAAAAAGAAAGAGGTGGATCCTCAATGCCAGATTTGAAGCTTTATTGTGTGTCGAGACCTCACAACCACCCACTCAAAGATGAATAAAGACACCAAAACACAGAATAGTTGGTTAATGTTATTGGGCAAATTTTGGCCACAACTTTATTGGTTACAGAATGTGAGCAGTATTGGCTTAGGCATTGAATAGACCTGACTATATCTGACGCCTGCCCATTGCGCAGCGAGTCTGGTAAGGGTAAACCACTGGAAGGGGGAGCCCTGTTGATGCAAACCAACTTGAGCTCCCCCAGGGTTCCTGAAGGGGTCGTGGCATGGCCCTAGCCCAGCCCCAGACTTCGGACAAGATCCACACCCCCGGATTCCTTTAACAGAATACCCTTAAGCTTGGAGGGGCAGGTGATGGCCACACCTCCCCTCCCCCATCATATGGTCACCCAATGCCTAACCACCACAAGAGCCCAAAGGCTATTCACCAAATACCCTCATACCTGCAACCAATCTGAAATATACTCGGAGTTGAGAGTGGATTTCATGCACTTTATTCAGCTCATAGTGGTGAGGAGTAATGAAAGTTTTCCCAAAATATCTGCTTTATATACATTATTTACACAATGGGCTGCACGTGATTGGCTAATTCTGGGATTCTCCTGTAGGCCAATCAGGTTGTGGATTCACTTCCACCTGGAGCTGGATTGGGTGACTCCTGTGGACCAATCATACTGCTGCATTGTTCGAGGACCAATCAGACTACTGCATTCTGAATCCTATTGTTCTAGGACCAATCAGACTGCTGCATTTTGGATCCTATTCATCTCAGTACATAACACAATCCTTCACGCCCTCTGCAATATAGGCCAACCCGATATCATTTCCCCAGTCAGAAAGGTGTACGCCATCATCTCAAAATAGGGGCATCTTGCTGTAAACTATGGTGGGGTGTGCAATCACCCAGCTGCCCAGCATGTGCACCTTCTGTGCCACTGAATGATTCAAGCGTTTCCAGGTATTACAGGGTTTTACAAGTTACACTCTACCAGCTCTTAAAACTGTAAAATATGGAAGGCCTAACGGGGGACTGGTGGTGCTGATGTCAACCTCTCTTAATGTATCAATTCAACAGTGTCCCTTGTTGACCACCCCTAATTTTTTAGTGTTGTCCCTTTCTGATAGTCTCCTGAGAAATACTTACTGTACCTCCAATAAAGTCTTGTGGGGAACTGAGATCATATTGGGAAAAACTTGACCAACTACTTGAAAGTATAGACTCTCTGTCACCCAACCCTCGGCTTGTCTTGGGAGACGACTTCAATGCCCGGATCGGCCTTGTTTTCCCTCAAAATACAATATTATCTGGACTAAACTTGGAGGACGAACCCGAAATCTGTCAGAGGGCAGCAATGGACACCACCTCTAATCACGCTGGGAAATATCTTTGTGAACTTATAATTAAGCATAACCTTTTGTTATGCAATGGGCATGGTCAAGGGGATCAAGAGGGTTATTTTACTTTTATCTCCCCCAGAGGATTTACTAGCACCATAGATTATATCCTAACATCTAATAATGTGCCAATTAACCGAGATACCTTCAGGATAATTCCCAGAGCTGAAAGTGACCACTTTCCGCTTGAGTTATCTCTGACATCATTCGTTTCTCCTGCCTTTCCTAAATTATTGGATGAAACGGAATATCTGATACTTGGAAATAGAAGGTTAAAATGGAATGCACAGGTCCAAGAAAAATGATTCAGATCCTGGTTTCCCATGAATTTGTTTTATTAAAGGGGGAAATGTTAGAAACAGGAAACATAATTGGACTTCATGAGAACATAATCAACCGAATGCACCCACTGATGACCACAACTAGTGTGATTAATAAAAAAAAAGTTTAGAAGACAGACTTGGTTTGATAAGGAATGTCAGAATACCAAAAAAAGCCTATCTGGGAACTTAGAAAATTGAAGTTAAAACATGATAAGCACAATCTTGCTCTACAAGCTGAGGTAGCCCAATTACGATATTATTATAAATTATTACTTAAAAGCAAGAAACAAATGTATTATGAACAACAGTGGAAAGCATTGGGAGATGGCAGCACTTCAAAAGGACTCACGGAAATTTTGGCATCTGGTTGCCCAAGGCACAAATGGGCTGGGCTACTCGTTAGAAGCATCTGTCCAAGGAAAGGATTGGGTAACATATTTTACAAGAATATATGGCCCCTGTCCTGACCCACCCTCACAAGTTTACTATACTCAGTTATTAGAACTTCCAGAATGGCCAGACATCACGCCCAATCAGCTTAAGAGGCTAATTGTAAGCCAACTAGCCAATAAAGCTCCAGGAGAAGGCATGATCCCAATGGAGATCTATAAGATAAGACCTGATTTATGGTCACCCATTTTTGCAAAATTGTTTTCATACATTAACAGCTCAGGCCGCATACCGGAAGGGTGGAAGCTGAGTATAATTGCCCCAATATATTAAAAGGGTGATAAGAAAAACCCTTCCAATTATAGACCCATTAGTTTGTTAGATGTAGCCTCTAAACTATATGCCAGGCTCCTTCTTGGGAGACTAGAAGAATGGGCAGATACAAATAAGGTGATATCAGATATCAGGTATCCAGGCAGGTTTCCAAAGAGGGAAATCCACATTGGACCAGTGCTTTCTGATGAACTTTCTGCTATGTAAATACATCCATAATTTGAAGCACAAACTATATGTCGCTTTTATCGATCTAAAGTCAGCTTTCGATACAGTCCCAAGACATGCATTGTGGCAAAAATTGGAAAAGACAAATATAGACCTCCGTCTATTCACTGGGCAACAATTTTTTACTTTTTGAATGTTGTCTAGATTTCTACAACTGATTTAGGGTATTTTTGCACTGCTGAATCAGGAAATGGCATCCGTTTCTCTCCATCAGGTCAGGTTTTTGTGTTATGTTGATTTGAAAAAAATCAGATCTTGTGACAAAATCGATTACATTTTTGTGGCATTATCAGCTGATTTTTGTCAACACAAATCATCCTAAATATGTTTGTAAGAGAAAAAAATGTTTTTCCAACAGCATATATTGATTACCTGATAAAAACATCGATTACTGTAAACTGAATGGTGGGCATTGATAAAGGTAAGTACACGTAAATTGCATGTTGCTTCACCATTTTTCAAACTTCAGGGCTTGAACTTCCGTTTCTTGGAACTCCTGGAATGCTCAGCGGCAGGGAGGTCTCTCTTCAGAGTCCAACAGTAGTCAGCCATCATGACTGTGTCCCAGTGACCCTGATACCTGGTCTCCATCTCTTTCATGTCCTGATGGAATCTCTCCCCCTGCTCGTCACTCATTGAACCCAGGTTCTCAGGAAACCGGTCCAGATATGAAAATAGGTAGTGAATCTTGACGCTCATGTTGCAGCCCAGGTTTCTGAAAGCAGTCAGCAT
>JAXCMG010010156.1:2877668-2905157 GCA_034642415.1 Podarcis siculus
GTGACGTACAGCCCTGCTTCCGGCCCCTCCCAGATGCAGGGCACCACAGAGTTTTAACCCTGTTTGTTCCAAACTCCACACAGAATTTATTTGATACTTACCAAAGGAATGGAAGGAAGTCTGAGGCTCGGTAGAGCCTAGTTTAAATATGTAACCTATATGTGTAATATATGAATGTATATATGTTCACTAAAAATCAATAAAAATTATTCTGCAGACAGACACGGAGTGATTTATGTGTTTGAGCAATAAACCTGAGATAATTACTACCAGTGTCTCGCTTCTGTGGGAGAGCCAAGCCATTGCACACTATCTCTTTGCAATCCCACCACATATGTAGAAAGGTTCCTGCTCTGCTGTTGCATCTCCAACAGACATCACTACAGTTTTTATACATTTTTGCCAGTCTGACCGGGGTCAGGTACCATCTGCATTGCATTTTCATTACATTCTCTCTTAAATTATAGCATAGCGTAAATTTTATATCTCTTTTCCACAGCCGTTCCCATTGGCTCATCATAATATTTTCCCCTAAATCCTGGGCCCACTTTACCATCACTGTCTTCACTTGCTCCTCCTTTAATTCCCATTCCAGGAGCAAATTGTATAATTTGGAAATAAGTTTACTTTTAGATTGGATTAAATACTCATCCAGTCTTGAAATTTCTTTCTCAAATCCTTTTTGTTTATCTTTTGCCAATCTCTGATTAATTTGAAAATATTGCAGCCAATTGTTCAAATATTTTTAAACTTCCTTATATTCTTTCAATTTAAGTTTGTTATTTTCCTCTTCCAATAATTCCTTATACATTGCCCAATTGTTATTCAGATTCTTTCTCTTTACAGTCATGATTTATTTTTTCCCAAAAATTTTTTTATTAGTTTTCCACAAAATTTTTAAACACTTTAATGGTTTTCCAAAACCAATATTCTCATAAAATTAACTTAATCACTTAACATCTTTCTTTCTTTCCAATTCGGCATTTCAACATATTAATTTATCACATTACATATTTAAATCCTAAGCCTATCTGGTATTTGCAAGCTTTTCCAATTAATTTAACTTGACATATTTAACTAAATAGTCTTTAAATTTTGTCCATTCTTCCTGGTAGTCCTCCTCCTTCTGGTCACGGACTCTTCCAGTCAGGTCGGCTAGCTCCGAAAAATCCATCATCATCATCTGCCAATCTTCCACTGTTGGTTTTTCTTGTGTTTTCCAATTCTTGGTTAATACAATTCGAGCAGCAGTTGTGGCATACAAAAATAATTTAACATCTTTCTTGGGCAATTCTAAACCTGTTATTCCAAGAAAAAAGGCCTCTGGTTTCTTAATAAATGTATATTTCAACATTTTTTTCAATTCATTATAAATCTTCTCCCAGAAGTCTTTCACCTTGGGGCAGGTCCACCACATATGATAAAAAGTACCTTCTTTTTCTTTACATTTCCAACATAGATTATCACTGTTATGGTAGATCTTTGCTAATTTTACAGGAGTCAAATACCATCTATACATCATTTACATTATATTTTCCTTTAGCACTGTACATGCAGTGAACTTGAACCCTTTCTTCCACAATCTTTCCCAGTCTTCAAACATTATATTATGTCCCACATCTCTTGCCCAGTCTATCATTACTGATTTAACTTGTTCATCCTTAGTATGCCACTCCAACAATAAGTTATACATTTTAGACAAGTTTTTAACTTTAATATCCAACAACTCCGTTTCCAACTTAGATTTTTCTGAAGCAAAACCATTTTTCTTATCTAATTTGTACAATTCATTAATCTGGTGATAATGTAACCAAATTATCTTATCTTTAACTTATGGTTTTAATTTGTAACCTTCTTTATAGTCCAATAATAAATCTGAATATCTCAACCACTTGATGTCCATATCCAATAGATCTATGAAACAAGCGATTCTGCAAATAGCACGAAGTCAGAAAAGCTTCAGCTCCAAACCCTTTAGATAGACCAGCATCCTCAAGCACTGAGTACATCATATCTTGCAGAGATCTGTTCTTCCTCTCTGCCACCCCTTCCTCTTGTGGACTACGGGGGTTCATTTTTCTGTGACCTATGCCCTTTGCTGTAACCATGACTGAAAAGGTCCAGACAAAAATTCGCCTCCATGATCATATTGCAGCTTTTTCACTTTGAAAGAAAACTGCCTCTCAACATATGCCACCCAGCCTTTAAATTTAGAAAACACTTCACCTTTGTGCTTCATAGGATAGACCCAACAAAACTTCGTGGCATCATCTATGATAGTTAGCACATAATGGGAATTACCCCTGGTGAGTGCAAAAGGACCCACCACATCAGCATGCACAAGCTGAAAAGGTTTTTCGCTCACCCTCTCACTTCTGGGATAAGACCCTTGGTGGCTCTTGACTTTCTTACATACATTACACTCAAGATATTTGTCACAATCCTGTAACTCACACCCGTCACTTAAATCTGGCATTTTGGTTACACTGCGCCAGTGGGCGTGACCTAATCTTCTGTGCCATAAATGCAAACATTTTTTGTGAAAAGCCTCATTTTTGCAGACAGGTTGTGTATTATTGCTAGCTAGCACAGATTCTTGTACACAATCTTTTAGCATAAACAAACCATTTTCTGCCAGAGCCCTCCCCAATGTCTCTCCGTCTTTCTGGCTCTCACAGCAACTGTCCCTGAAATGCACAACAAACCCAGCTTTCACCAGACAGGGGACAGACATCAGGTTGCTCCTCAGCAAAGGAACACACAGAATGTTGTGCAGATGTGTGCGTAGACAGGAGACAAAAACAGATCCACCCGACTCCATGTCAGATTTCCTCCCGTCTGTCAATGCCACCTGGCTCCGTGGTGTAGAAACCTTCTTGGCAAAAAACGCCTCTGAAACAACAATGTGCCGGGAACTGCCTGAATCGATAATCCAGGTGTTTTGCTGCTCATCAGGACACTCGATCACAGCTGTCACGAGTTGCGCCGTCTGCTTCTTCTTTCCAAACTCTTTCTGCTGTTTCCAATGCTTTTCACCCTTAGATACAGCCTCCTCCAGACACTGCTTCCTCAGATGCCGAGTAGAACCGCACCTGTAACAGCGCCATACAGCAAAAGCAGATTCCTCACCGACCGTTGCTCATGTACGTTGTTTCGGCTGCTTCTCCTCAGGAATGTTGCCTGCATTCCTCACAAGCCAATCGCTTGTTGAAGCACTCGGAGCCAACAACGGCTTGCCGTCACGCCTGCCATTCCTCCAGCAGTCGGCCAGTAACATAATCCAAGGTCAGGTCTTGTTCATGCATAGCTTCCAGTGTGAGAACAAGATTGTCCCAGCTATCAGGAAGAGAGCTCAAAACTATGCAAACGTTCTCCTCCTCAGGCAAATTACAGCCTCTCTTGAAGCGCCACAAACTTCAACTGCAAATCGTGGAGATGGTCTTGCATTGTAACTCCTGGTTTTAGCTCAGACTTGTACAGAGCCTTCCGGATTGACAGCTTTGAACTGGCTGTCTCCTGAATGTGGAGATTTCGCAACGCTAACCACACTGCCATCAGAGAATCATGTCCACGCACTTGCGGCAGCTGCAAATCATCCAGTCCCAGGATTATCGTGGCTTTTGCCCTTTGGTCTTTTTCTCTATCTTCAGCATCAGGCTTCAAAGGCGGTCTGTCCACCGACTCCCAGAGAAACTCTCTCTGCAATGAAGCCTGCATGTGCTGAGACCATAGCAAATAGTTGTGGTTATTGAGCTGTTCAAATGACAACGCCATCGGATAAGCCATTTCTTCTGAACAGTGTTCCACAACAAACAGGAACAGGAACCAGCTACTCACAGGTCACAACTCCCGAGAGCTATCAGCAACATCCAGCCTTTTACACTCTAGCTGGTGTCTGTCTTTAACAGCTCCAGACGTCCTGTCGTCCAGGACATGCAGGTCTTGCCAGTCAGCTTCTGGCATTGACACACACACGACACGCTACAGATGATCACCTCTGGCCAGTCCTCACCAACTCCTTCGCTAGGAATCTGGGAGACTGTTGACCCAGGCGTCCACAGCTTCAGAAACACTCTGCAACCGATCTGCTGCCCATCACTTATTGGTGTTTTGCAACTTTGACCTGTTGCAGGATCTTAGCCAGACCCAGTTGAGTATAGCAGAGCATACGCAGACTTCCAGAAGCAATCAGTTGCAGGCAGGAAGGATGCGGCAGGAACAAGATGCTGCTACCAGTAACTTGGTTACTTAGAGGTGTTTATTATTTATAGCAGACTTCAAGTTACTATATACAAGAACAGAAGGGGATCTTAAACTAGCTCTCTTAAGAAACTCCAAACGACTCTCAGGACACCACACTAACCAACACAAAATCCAGTCAGGAAGGTCATGAGTCATCATGCCTGTGTGGAGACCTCAACCTATAGTACAGCTGTATCCAAGGTCCCATATCTTTAGGCAGAATAACTCCCTCTGCTCAGTCTTCTTGGCCTTCAGCCAACTCTTAATTGCTTCATGTGAAGCTGCACACAGGCAAAATCCCAACATTTATTCCCTCCCATCCCTCCCTGTCCCACCCACGAAGGACTTCCCTCAGCTCCCCTCTCTGATTTGTTTACACATATTATTCTCTGCATGTTGTAAAATTGTACATATCATTGCCTTATCTGTCATATATTTGTGGATGTTTAGTTTATTCAAAACCTGCCAAGGAGTCCAAATCATTTTGTTGTCTTTTTAGATAGTTTGTAAAAAGTTCCCATTCTACCTTGAAGTCACTGTTGTCCTTCTCATGTAATTTATATGTCAACTTTGCCAACTCCGCAGAGCTCATCAGTTTTTCTTGCCATTGTTCTTTCATTGGGACTTCCTCATTCTTCCATCCTTGTGCTAACAAGACTCTTGCCACTGTTGTAGCGTACATAAATAAGTTCTTTGTTTTTCTTGGCAGGTCTCATCCTAAATTCCCTTTCAAAAATGCTTCTGGTTTTTTTTACAAATGCCATTTTAAAAAACTTTTTCAATTCGTTATATATCATCTCCCAATTTTTTTTAACTTCTCTACATTCCCACCACATATGATACAAAGTACCTTCTTTTTCTTTACATTTCCAACATGTATTTGACCCAGTTTTGTACATTTTTGCCATTTTTATTGGTGTGATATACCATCTATACATCGTTTTCTTTAAGAAGAGAACAGTCTGTAAATTTCAAGTCTACCTTCCACAACTTTTCCCAGTCCTCAAATTGTATATTATGTCCTATATCTTGTGCCCATTTGATCATAACTGATTTGACCTCCTCATCTTTTGTTTCCCATTCTAGCAGAATACTATATGCTTTCTTCAGCAGCTTCACTTCTTCTATAACCTCCTTTTGAAACCTAGAGATTGTATAGCTAACCCCTTTTTTGTTATCTTCCTTGTACATCTCATATGTCTGTAATGCAGCCAACTCTGAAAATGGCCTTTAATTTCCTCATAATCTTTTAATTTCCATTTTCCTTCTTGATCTTTCAGTAAATCTCTATATGTAGGCCACTTCCCCGTTTTGCCAAGAGGTTTGAGTAACTAAGCTTTTATTGGTGCTAACTACCAAGGTGTTTCCCCCCCTTTTAAATATTTATACCTCTCCCACATTCTCATTAATGGTCTCCTGATTATATGATTGTAAAATCCTTTGTGTACTTTCCCTTTCCCATACCATAAGTATGCATGCCATGCAAATCTGTTATCATGACCTTCCAAATCTAATGCTTCTTCCTTTTCCAGTTTTATCCAGTCCCTAATCAAGACCAAACATGCAGCCTCATAATACAATCTGAGATCTGGGAGAGCAAAGCCTCCTCTTTCTTTTGTATCTGTAAGTATCTGTCAGGGAACTGCCATCAGTGCCGGAGGGAGGGAGCAAAATCCAGAGAGATTCCAGAGAGCGTCCCAGGATTGGGAGAGGCAGCCCATCTTCTGGGGAAGAGAATCAGCGTAGCACCAGTGGAGAAGGGGGGCAGATGGGGGAAGCGGTGAGGCGGTCCCATGACTCTTTGCCGGGGACCAGCGGGGAGAGTAGGGGTCCTCCGCTGCCTACGCCTTCCTTGTGCAGAAGGCTTTCGCTCAGAGAGAGTAGGAGGAGACTAGGTGTCAAAGAGCTTCTTTGCTGGAAGAAGTTTAAGAAACGCCCACTGACGGATTCTGCCAGCGGTTGAGACAGCCATGGGTGAGTGGCTGTCCAGACAGAAAAGGTTCACTCAGGCAACCCAGCCAGGTGTTTGCACCGGCTTACACACGAGCAACCCCTAGAACCATTACAGCAATCCGTCAGTCCCTGACGTTGCTTGTGCGCAGCCCCGGAGAGGCAGCACAATGAGCCAAACAAGGCCGGCCGGAGAGACAGAGCAAGAAGCCATGGTGCGAGGTCTGGTCGAGAGGAACCGAGACCTGGAGGCGCATGTCGCTACCCTGTCTGCGCGGCTGGAGGAGAGGCGGGCTCAGGATGCACAGGTCAGAGCCACCCCGATAGGGAGGAAGGTCCCGGGGCTGGTACATATGTTTGGTGGAAAGCCCCAAGACTACAATGCCTTCCGAACGGAAATTCAATACGCTTTGGGTTTGCAGAAAAATGACTTTGCGGGTGATGGGGAGAGGGTGGCTTACATTGTTGGACATCTACAGGATGGGGCGCGCGAATGGATCAGGCCCCTAATGGCGACGCAGAATGATGCATTGAAAGATCTTAAGAAATTCTACCAGGCAATGGACGCAATGTTCTCCAGCGAGGTGGAGCAAAGCGTGACACGGAGGGAGCTGATGGGGTGCAAGCAGGGGGGCCTGTCCGTCAGAGACTACTGGTCGCGTTTTGCGATGTTAGTCCACAAGCTCGGGTGGGATCTGGGCTCTGAACCAGTACAAATGTTGTTTGAAGCGGGTTTGGACCCTGAAGTGAAAGACGAGCTGTCCCGAGCGCCCCGCCCGCGGTCGATGGATGAACTCACAAAGGCTGTGCTTGCGATCGGTGTACGCCAGGAAGCGCGGGCTCAGGAGAAGCGGGAGATAAGGGCGGAACGCTTCCATGGCAACCGCATTCCGGAGATGTCGAGGGAGCCTTCCCAGGCGGCGGAGCCGATGGAAATTGATGGTGCACGCACGAAGTTTCAAACGCTGGTGAAGGCCGGAAAAGGGAGGGGAAGGAGTGGAAAACTACCAAGAAGTGTTTCCTCTGTCAGCGACCGGGACATTTTGCAAAGGTCTGCCCTCAACGGAAAGCCTGGCAAGGCATGGTGGGGACTACAGGCCACGACGAGAAGGGGGAGGAGGGCCCGGTGCAGGGAAACGAGAAAGCCTGGCTGCCAACCAGCAGGGGCAGCAGCCAGGCCAGCAACCAATAGAAGTGCCCCAGCCTGACCCTCCCAAGGCAGCTATAGCCATAGAGGTGGTGCTAGAACTCCCAAATGGGCACCCCGTCAAAGTGGAGGGGCTACTAGATTCTGGCAGCTCGTGTAATTTCTTCAGCAGAGACTTCGCTCTGGAGCACCAGCTCCACCTGTTGCCACTAGATTTTCCCTTGCAGGTGACCACCATCGATGGCAGGGAACTCCTGGGAGGGGAAGTGACACACCAGACACCGCCAATGTGAATGAGTGTCTCCAGGCACATGGAAACCATTGCCTTTCACGTGGCCACGCTGGCAGGACCCCCAATAATACTGGGAATGAGCTGGCTGGCAATACATGACCCAGTAGTGTCATGGCATAAGCGGTCGCTCACCTTTGGGTCAGCTTACTGCTTAGAACACTGTCTGGGAGGGAAGGAACCAAGAATGACTGTGGCCAGGGTGGCTGGGGTGGCCCTGGAGCAAAAAAAGGAGGTGCCACCGCAATATGCGGATTTGAAGGAGGTCTTCAGCGAGAGGGAGGCAGACAGACTGCCTCCCCACAGGCCATTTGACTGCCAAATCAACCTGCTTCCAGGGGCTCAGTTACCGGTGGGTAAGATGTATGCCATGTCCGACCGGGAGATGCAGGAGTTGCGGCAGTTTATTGACAAGAACCTGAAGAGGGGTTTCATAAGGGAATCAAAGGCGGTGGGGGGCAGTCCCGTGTTCTTTGTGGACAAAAAAGAGACTAATCAGCCCAGATTAGTTGTGGATTACAGGTCCATAAACCTGGTGTCAGAACCCGTGACTTTCCCAATGCCCAGGATTGACGATATTTTGACACGTGTGAGGCAGGGGAAGATTTTTACCAAGCTGGACCTCAGGGGAGCATACAATCTGATTAGGATAAGGGAGGGGGGCGAATGGAAAATGACCATGTTCACCCCCCTGGGGGCTTTTGAGTACTTAGTCATGCCATTTGGATTACAATCGGGGTCCGCCTGCTTTCAAGCCTTCATGCACCACTTGTTGGGGCCCCTGCTGTACAAGAATTGCGTAGCCTTTTTGGATGACGTCTTGATCTATTCGGACAATGAAACGCAACACGTCAGAGACGTCAGGGAGGTGCTGCAGAGATTGAAGAAGCATCAGTTGTGGGTCAAGTTGGAAAAATGCCAATTCCACGCCAGGGAGGTCGAGTTCCTGGGGTACAGGTTGTCCGACAAAGGACTAGCCATGGATCTGGGCAAGGTGAAGGCAGTGCTGGAATGGAAAGCCCCCCAAAACAGAAAGGATGTGCAGAGGTTCCTTGGCTTCAGCAACTTCTACAGGAAGTTCATAAAGAACTTCGCTCACTTGACAGCGCCCATAACGGATTGTCTTAGTTAGTAGCAAAAAGAAGTTCGCGTGGACAGAGGATGCGCAGCAATCCTTTGAAAAGCTGAAGAAGGCGTTCGCCTCGGAAGAGCAGCTCCTGCACGTGGATCCGGAGAAGCCCATGAGACTGGAGACGGACGCGTCCGACTGCGCGATTGGGGCGGTACTTTTGCAGCCCGGGGCCAAGCAGAACTGGAGGTCGTGTGCCTTTTTCTCTAGGAAGCTGAGCAAGTCGGAGCAAAACTACACGGTGTATGACCGAGAATTGCTTGCGATCTATGCGGCATTTCGGCAATGGAGACATCTGTTGATAGGGGCGTGGCACAAGATCCAGGTCCGAACTGACCACAAGAACTTGGAATACTGGCGGACTGCGCAAGTGCTCAACCAGAGACAGATCAGATGGTCCCAGGAGTTCGCCCAGTTTTTCTTCGAGATACGATACCTACCGGGAGAGGAAAACGTAAGGGCAGATGCTGTCTCCCGGAAACCGGAGTACATGGAAGGAGAGGGGCCACCAGAGACCAGGCACGTGTTCCCCGAGGACCGGTGGGTGTCTGGGGGAACGTTGGTTGGGAAACGAGAACTGGCAGGGCTCACCAGAGACGATGAGTTTGCTCAGACAAAAATCAGGGAACTCAGGGACGGAAAGGAAGACAATGGAGGGTTTGAGGAAAAGGAAGGGCTACTGTACTATAAGGGAACGCTGTATGTACCAGGGGAGACTTTGAGGGGGAAGGTACTTAGACAACTCCATGACAACCCAACCCTTTGGACAGCACAAGACCATGCTACTTGTCACCAGGCAGTTCTGGTGGCCAAAGGTGAGGGAAGACGTACGAGAATATGTACGAGGGTGCGACCGATGCCAGAAGGCAAAGGGGGAGAGGGCTGCCCCCGCGGGGCTACTGGAAACTTTACCTACACCGGAAAGGCCCAGCGGGAAGAGATCCGAGCGGATGGGAGGCCGGTTTTGAATCCTCAGAAGATGATGACAGTTCCTTCAGGGGATTCCCCGCATCGTCGACCGAGGAAAGAGAGGAGGTGGTATCAGAAGATCGCGTCAGGGGTGAGGGGGGTCCTGAGGAGGAGGTGGATGTCAGGGAACTGCCATCATTGCCGGAGGGAGGGAGCAAAATCCAGAGAGATTCCAGAGAGCATCCCGGGATTGGGAGAGGCAGCCCATCTTCTGGGGAAGAGAATCAGCGTAGCACCAGTGGAGAAGGGGGGCAGATGGGGGAAGCGGTGAGGCGGTCCCATGACTCTTTGTCGGGGACCAGCGGGGAGAGTAGGGGTCCTCCGCTGCCTACGCCCTCCTTGCGCAGAAGGCTTTCGCGCAGAGAGAGTAGGAGGAGACTAGGCGTCAAAGAGCTTCTTTGCTGGAAGAAGTTTAAGAAACGCCCACTGACGGATTCTGCCAGCGATTGAGACAGCCACGGGTGAGTGGCTGTCCGGACAGAAAAGGTTCACTCAGGCAACCCAGCCAGGTGTTTGCACTGGCTTACGCACGAGCATCCCCTAGAACCATTACAGTATCTTATGTTTAATCCTTGGCCTTTTGCCCCCCCCCCCCCCCCGACAAATTTGGAGATATCCTTTTGCCATCTTTTGAGGCAAACATGCTTAACCATTACTGGGACTGTCTGAAAAAGAAAGATCATTTTCGGCAACATATTCATTTTTATCGCTGCGATTCTTCCTAGTAGGGAAAGGTTCATTCTACTCCATATTTCTAAATTCCTTTTTATCTCGGACCATACTTTTTCATAATTGTCTTTATACACATTTATATTTCTTGCTGTTAGCCATATCCCTAAATATTTTACTTTTTTATGGATTTCTATCTCAATACTTTGCACCAAATCTTTTTTCTCTTCTTCTTTCAAATTTTTAACTAATAACTTAGTTTTATTTCTATTTAATTTAAATCCTGCCACTTCCCCAAATTCTTGAATTTTCTCTATTGTACTAGGGAGAGAGTTTTTTGGAACTTCTATAGTAATTACTAGATCATCAGCTAAGGCTTTCAACTTAAATTGATTTTTTCCCGTTTTTATTCCTTTAATCTCTTTATCCGCTCTTATATTTCTTGCAAGTACTTCCAGAACCAGGATAAATAATAACGGTGATAGCAGGCATCCTTGCCTAGTTCCTTTTTGTATTTTACATTCATTCGTTATCACCTGATTTACAATAAATTTCGCAGTTTGTTCTGAATATATTGCTTGTATTCCTTTTAAAAATTTATGTCCACAATTAATTTCTTCAAGTAAATTTTTCATGAAATCCCAGGAAACATTGTCAAAAGCTTTTTCGGCATCTATAAACATTATTGCTGCTCCCCCCCCCCATTTTTTACCTCCAGGTATTCTATCACATTCAAAATGTTTCTTATGTTCTCTTTCATTTGTCTATGTCAGGGAACTGCCATCAGCTCAGGATGGAGAGAGCAAAAGCCGAATGGATTATAGAGAGCCTCCAGGGATCAGGGGAAGCAGCTCCTCTTCAACAGAGGAGGGTAAAAACGCCTCCAGTGGACAGGAGCTGCAGGAGTCGGAAGTGGCGAGGCGGTCCCAGGACTCCTTGCTGGGGCAAAGCGGGGAGGAGAGGGGTCCTCCGCTACCCACTCCCTCCTTGCACAGAAAGTATCTGCGCGGAGAGGGGAGGCGCAGACTGGGTGTCAAGAAACTGCTTTGCTGGGGAAAGTTTAGGAACCGCCCACTCACGGATTCTGCCAGCGATTGAGCCAGCCACGGGAGAGTGGGGCTCCGGACAGATAAGGTTTATTTTGGCAGTAAAACAAGGCTTCACAGCCAAGCAGGGAGATATTTGCCTCGGGCAACCCCTTGGAAACATAACAGTCTACCTGGAAGAAACCCTGCCTGATCTTGATGTATATATTCACCTAACTTTTTCCCCATCCTATTCACTAATATATTTGCAAATAATTTATAATCACTATTTAATAATGAGATAGGCCTATAATTTTTTATTTGCATTAAATCCAAATCTTGTTTTGGAATCAATGTTATATAAGCTTCTTTCCATGTTCCAGGGATGTCGCCTGTCATTAAGATCTCATTCATCAGATCTTTCAATGGGTTTACTAATTGTTCACTTAACTTTTTATAATAAAAAGGTAAAGGTACCCCTGCCCGTACGGGCCAGTCTTGACAGACTCTGGGGTTGGTGCGCCCATCTCACTCTATAGGCCGGGGGCCAGCGCTGTCCGGAGACACTTCCGGGTCACATGGCCAGCGTGACATCACTGCTCTGGCGAGCCAGAGCCGCACACGGAAACGCCGTTTACCTTCCCGCTAGAAAGCGGTCCCTATTTATCTACTTGCACCCGGGGGTGCTTTCGAACTGCTAGGTTGGCAGGCGCTGGGACCGAGCAACGGGAGCGCACCCCGCCGCGGGGATTCGAACCGCCGACCTTTCGATCGGCAAGCCCTAGGCGCTGAGGCTTTTACCCACAGCGCCACCCGCGTCCCTATCTTTCCACTTAGAGCTCAGCTAATTATGCACAGCCTGATAAACAAAGAACTGCAAAAGCTCTTCTTTCTTTCCTCACCTCCATCCTACTTTATTGTCCCATCCTTCTATATCCAGTAAATTAGTATTCTTTAAGATCATCCAATCCTTTCCAGTGAAAGGCCGTGAGGGCCAACCAAAGTTGTTGACCTTTTTTTTCAGGATTGAAGTTGTTGAGCTTTTTTCCCTGATTTTACCCCAAAGATGTTGAGCTTTTTTAGGATTGAAGTTGTTGAGGTTTGGGCTGGATTAAACCGACTGGCGGGCCGGATTAGGCCCCCGAAACAGACTTTGGACATGCCTGCTTTAACCATACAAAACATGCTGCTTCGTAGTACAACCTAAGGTCTGGCAAAGCGAAGCCACCTCTTTCTTTTAAATCTGTTAATAATTTACATTTTATTCTGGGTTTCTTACCTTGCCAAATGTAAGATAAAGATAAAAACCAAATACCTGTGCCATTCTTTGAAACAGTTAAGTCCATTAATAACTGGAATGGTTTGAAAAAGGAACAACATTTTCGGAAGGACTACCATTTTAATTGTAGAGATTCTCCCCCATAACGACAGTTTTAATCTATTCCAGCTCTCTAGCTCTTTTTTTTATACCATTCCAGACCTTTATATAATAATCCTTATAAAGATTGATGTTTTTCATAGTAATCCAAACTCCTAGGTACTTGGCTTTGTTCATAACTTTTAATCCTGTCTCTTTTTCCAACTCTACTTTTTCTTGTGCGTCCAAATTTTTCACCATAAGTTTTGTTTTTTCTTTGTTGATTTTGAAACCGGATAATTGGTTGAATTCGTTCATTTTCTCCAACAGTTTTAAAATACTTTCTAATGGGTTTTTTGTTGTAATTATCAGGTCATCTGCAAAAGCCTTGACCTTATAGGATATTTTTCAGATTTTATTCCCTTCTATTTTTGGGTCGTCCCTAATTGCTTTTAAATGTGTTTCTAACACTGTTATGAAGAGAAGGGGAGTCAGTGGGCAGCCCTGCCTTGTCCCTTTAGAAATGTCAAAAGGTTCTGACAGTTCATTGTTTATAATCAGTCTAGCCCTTTGAAATGTATATATTGCTTGATGTCGTGGCAGGAACCCAAAACAAAGGACTTACAAAGATTCTTGGGGTTCGCCAACTATTATTGTAGGTTTGTGCCTGCCTATTCAAGACTGACTGCACCGTTCACTGATTGCCTCAGGGGCAAAAAAAACCTTCCGGTGGACAAATGATGCGCGACGGGCATTCCAACGTTTAAAAACCATGTTCTCTTCAGAGATGTATCTGGCACATGCAGACCCTCATCAACCACTAATAGTGGAGATGGACGCTTCAGATAAGGCAGTAGCGGTGCTGCTGCTACAAGAGGACATAGAGGGCAACCTTCGGCCGTGCGTGTTCCACTTGAGAAAGCTGAACCTTTCTGAGAAGAACTACACAATTTGGGAGAAGGAACTTTTGGCAATCAAGGAAGCCTTTGAAGTGTGAAGACATTTCCTGGAGGGAGCTCTGCACCAGGTAGAAGTGCACATGAACCATTGGAATTTGGAATGTTGGCAGGCGGTGAAACAGTTGAATCCGAGGCAAATTTGATGGGCAGTTTTTTTGATAGGTTTGACTTCAGAGTCAAGTATGTGGCCGGGAGCCAGAAACAAGGGGCAGACGCCCTTTCAAGGAAACCTGAATACCAGGAAGAAGAATCAGTCTTGGTATACAGGCATATCTTGACACCAAAACAGTTGCAGTTGGCGGCAGGATTAGTGAGAGACGAGACAGACTTTCAGCGGCAGACAAGAGAGGATGCTTTCCCCAGAGACAAATTGAGGGCACTGGAGGGAGATAATAATGATATTGAGGGTTTTTCAGAAAAAGAAGGACTTTTGTACAAGGGTGAGACTCTCTACGTTCCAGCAGGGGACCTTAGAGCCACCGTTCTGCGTCAATGTCATGACAACCCTACAGCAGGTCCCTTTGGTCAGTACAAAACATTATACCATGTGACGAGACAGTTTTGGTGACCAAGGGTAAGAGAAGATGTAAAGGATTATGTGCAAGCTTGTAAAACGTGTCAACAGGCAAAGAGACCCAAGGAAGCCCCACCGGGCTTACTACAACTGCTACCTACCACTCAAGAGCCTTGGGAAACCATTGCTATGGATTTTATAACTGATCTACCAAGGTTGCAGCAACAGACAGGAATTTGGGTGATGGTGGATTCCCACCCCCAAAATGGCCCACTTCGTGCCTCATAAAAGACTCCCAACAGCCCCCAAAACAGCACAGTTGTTTGTAGATCATGTGTTCAAGTTGCATGGACTTCCCCGTCAAGTGATTTCAGATCGCAGAACCCAATTTACCTCACAGTTCTGGAAAAAACTCATGCAGTTGCTCAAAGTGGAAATAAGCCTTTCCTCGGCCAGGCATCCAGAAACGAACGGAGAGTCAGAGAGAAGGAACACAACGTTGCAGCAATACCTACGTTGCTATGTTAATTACCAGCAGGACAATTGGGTAACCAAGCTTCCTCTAGCGGAGTTCGCATATAATAACGCCCTGCATGTTTCAACAAAACAAACCCCATTCTTTGCAAATTACGGTTACCATCCTCGTGCGTTCCCGTCCCCGTACCCAACTGACACCTTGTCAGTACCTGCCACAGAAAATTTTTTAGAGGAGTTGGCAGCCATTCAGGAATTACTGGAGGAACGCTGGAACTATGCTAAAGAGGCTTATAAGAAGGCAGCAAATGCTCACCGCCAACCGGGTAGGGAGATAAAAGTTGGGAATCAGGTATGGTTGTCAACACGTGATCTACCGTAAAGAGGCAGATGTAAGAAATTAGATCATCAGAGAGTGGGTCCGTTTGAGGTGACAGGCCAAATTAAGCCTGTGACTTTCAGACTCCAAATACCTTCATCTATGAAGATTCGCCCCATGTTCCACAGGTCAATGTTATCCCCAGTGGTGCTGGTGCATCCGTATCAGACATCTAGGGAAACTCCTCCCCCTCCCATTGTAGTGGAAGTGTAGAAGAAGATTATGAAGTTGAGCAGATTTTGGACTCTCGATAGCAACATAAAGAATTACAGTACTTGATTGGGTGGAAGGGTTATAGACCAGCCAAGCACTCATGGGAATATGCAGAGCATGTGCATGCACCTGATTTGCAAAAAACGTTTCATGCGAGACACCCCCAGAAACCCAAACAAGAGGGGTGGGAGGAGGAGAGTCTTAGAGGGAGGGATGATGTGAGGAACCAGACTGAAGGGTATTGCTCTGAGGAAGAATGGTGGGAGCCCCCCTCTCCCTCTCTCTCTGTTGCTGCAAAAGACTGCTTTCGCTTCATGCTGTTATCTACAGAGAGGGGGAAGGTAAGCCTTGCCTGGCAGCCTGACACTTATGCTGAAATGGGAGGTTGGGTACTATGTGAGAATGATGGGGAGGATGTTTTTCCGTAGGCAGTGCAAGCAAATGTGTGTCTACTCACAAGCAAGCACTACTGGATTCAATGAGGCTTACTCCCAGGAAAGTAGAAGTTTAGTTGATCTCAGTAAGGCTTATGCATGCGGATTCCACTCAGACCTCTGAGTGGGGAAGCAGATGCAACTTCGTACAGTAATTCGTTCTGGAGGTCTGTTCTTAACCTGAAGCACCACTTTAGCTAATGGGGCCTCCTGCTGCCGCTGCTGCACGATTTCTGTCCTTATCTTGAAGCAAAGATCTTAACCCGAGGTAATATTTCTGGGTTAGCGGAGTCTGTAACCTGAAGCATATGTAACCTGAAGTGTATGCAACCCGAGGTACCACTGTATTGTCTGGAATATAAGATGCACCCACAAATAAGCCGCACCTTTAAAATTCAAGGCTTATTTGTGGGTGTGGCCCGCCTCCCGGCATTACTGTACTGAACAGGGGATGGGGGGGCGATGGGCGCCCCACTCCCCAAGCTGGCGTCTGGTTCCGAGCGTGCTGCGTGTCTGCCTCCTATCACTACTGCCCTGAATGTGGAGCAGCCGACGATCGGCTCCAAGCACACAGTGTGCCCACCTCCCAACACTACCACCTCGTGGCACTACCCCCCCCCCAAGGGAGGCTTGGGAGCGGCAGGCAGGCTGTGCGCCGTTGCCCCATGCCCCCGGGCTTCTTTCCCCTTCCCCTTTCCTTACGGCAGCTCTGGGGAAACTTGGCAGAGGTGGGCGGGCTGTGTGCCATTGCCCCATGGGCTGATTCCGGGGGGCGGGGAGCAGTGCCGCTTTGCTGCAGCCTCCCCCCTTCCCCTTCCCTTACAGTGGCTCGGGGGAGGCTTGGGAGACGCAGATGGGATGGGCGCAGTTGTCCTGCACCCCCGACGGCCCTCGTGAGCAGCTGTTTCAGCAGCGATACCGTAAGGTCGCCACACTTTTAACTTTTCACAATTGGAATTTGGGGGGAAAGTGTGGCTTATATTTGAGCCAATACGGTATATTATATGGAAGTTTATTTAATATTTTTATTGAATCTACTACTTCCTTACATGTTCAGGCCCTCCTCCGCTGCAGGGAGCCTCAAGGGCCTCAGCTGCTGCAGGGAAGCGTGGTGCACCCCCTGCCTGCTGCAAGGGGGTATAGCCTGACTCTCTGCTGCCAAGGGGAGGTGTGGCAAGGCCCTCTGTTGCTGGGGGGAAGCATGGCACACCCTCCACCACTTTGGGGAGGTATGGTGGGACCAGTGTTAGAAACTGAGATATGAAAGCTAGGAGCGAAATGGCACCTTCAACCTAGGTTATGAGCATAACAATGGAATGTCCAGGCACACTTTTTTTTAACAAGAATACAAAGCTGAAAATGAATGAGCTGCAGCTAAAATTTTATGTTCATTTTTCACATGGTTTAGCCCACCCCCCTAATATTCTTAAGAGGGTCTCTTCTCCAGTTCCTCCTTTCCTTCCACCGTGCAGTTTTTATCTGAAATCTTAGGTGCAGTACTGCACCCAGAGCTCAGAAATTGCTCACCCTAATGAAATTCCCTGTCGCAAAATGCACCTAGAACAATGGGAGTTTCAAACACTGGGGGAGACCCTCAGCCGGCACAGGGAGGCACAGAAAAGCCCTCTGCTGCTGCTGCAGTGAAGCGCGGTGAACCCTCCACCACTGTGGAGAGGCGCGTCAAGACCCTTTGCTGCTGCAGGGAAGTGCAGCACACCCTCTGCCGCTGTGAGGAGGTACATCGGGACCCTCTGCTGCCACAGGGAGGTTGAGCAAGGCCCTCTGCCGCTGCAGATATATAGCGCTTGATATATCGAGATATCGTAATATTTAGCTGGTGATATATTGTGATGTTGAAAACCAGATATCGCCCAGCCCTACCAGGTAGAAATACTAAGTGAGTTGCATCCAAATGTGTTCCACCACTCACTGAAGGCTTTTCAAGCCACTGGAGGCTTTCATGAACAGAAAATGGTGGAAAGCAATTTTTGCCAACTACCCTTCCCTCTGCAGTCTCCTCAACTTCCACACAATTCTACTCCAGAAGGTTAGATGAGCCTTTGGAACAGTGTGGGAGGGGGAAGGAGGGCTGCAAGAGGAAGCGAAAATGGCTTCCCTTCTTTCCATTCATGAAGACTGTACTGGAACAAAAAGCCTTCTGTGAAGAACACCATACCATAGGTTCATTTAAATTTTATAATCACAATTTTTGACAGCTAAGGATTTCTGTTGTTGTTTTTACACATTTAGTGTGAATAGTAAAAAGTGGTGTAACAGGTGTATAAGACTACTGCGACAAGAAAAGGCTGGAGCAATAATCTACCACCAGGTAACAAAAGACCACCTCAGGTTCCTGTAAACGTTCCTGTAAATTATTATTTTGAAATAGCTGTGATTCACTTCTGAATATCCATTTCCAATTGCAGGATGTTTAGAACTTAATAGATTATGAAAATCCATTACATATCAGTACGTACCATAATACTACATTAATTCAGTTTATGCATTGTACCGACTCATTTTATATTTTGTCAAAATCTTTTGCTGCTGTAGTAGACAACACATTACAATTTTGGGGTTCTGTTTTTTAAAAACTTAGCACTTTCTTAATGACATCAAACACATGAATTTCTTAAGTCTCTTGGATAGGCATTTTAACTCACTTTTAAGTTCCCCAGAATTAAAATAAAAACATTTTTTCGCTCTTCTGCAAATGCAGTGCTCAATTGCCCAGTGTGTGCAAACTGTATTTACTTGGCTCCATTCCAGTCTGGCTTTACGACTGTTCATGGCACAAAATGCCTTGATAACACTGAGTTATGACATTTATCTGGAGAGAGATGCAGGGTGTGCCACCCCACTCATTCTCCTTGATCTCTCAGCAGCTTTTGATACTGCTGGCCACAGTATCCTTCTGGAGAGGCTCAGAGGAACTGTGCTTCAGTGGTTCCAATTCTACTTACAGGGCCATTTTCAGAAAATAGTAATGGGAGGCTACTGTTCAGCACCATGGGGCTCTGTGGTGTCCCACAGGACTCCATCTTGTCCCTCATGCTCTGAAGCCTGTGGGAACTGTCATTAGGAGATTTGGAATGAAGTTTCATCAATATGCAGATGTCACCCAGCTCTATCTCTCTGTTCCACCTGCATCGGGAGAGGCAGTTGAGGTGGTGGTGGTTTGCATGTGGGCCAATAAACAAAAGTTGAATTTTGAAAATACAGGTTGTATGTGCCCCAAGTCCTCATGAAGTAGGCTGTAGTCTATATTATTAAAGTTTATGCAGTAGATGCATTTAATCTTAAAGAAGCTGAAAGACTAAAGCTGGGGTTTTTTTGGTAAACATGTGCAAGTAAAGGCAGCAAACCACTGCAAACTTAAAAGCACATGGGCAAGTCCCAACAAAACTTAAATGTAAACACACAGAAGGGGTCAGACTGTTTCTGGCTGGAAAGAGCTCTTCCAAACCAAGTCTTGGGGCTCAAAACGTAAATTCTTTTTTCCAAAGGCTTCCAAGGTGGCGGCTACTCAATAAAGGGGATGGGGAACCTTGCGCTTGAATGAGGCGGAGACCCGCATGCCTATATACACACACAAAACGCTCCTCTTCCCCTCGCTTCCAATCAGCGCCCGTGACGGGCAAACAATAAAGCGGCTCTTTAGAGCGCGGGTAGGGCAAAAGGGGGTGGGGTTGTACCCATTCTTCCCAGAGCTAGTGTTGCACGGCCGAGGAAGGCAAAGAGCCAGCGATGCCTCGCGCGGGATCTGAGATAAGACATGACGACGAAGGCTCCCATCAGCTGTGGGCTGTCGGGGGAAAGAGGAAGGAGTTTTCAGCCGACAACTCCCCTGACAGCCGCACCGCCGGCGCTTCCTTCTTCCCCTGCACCCTTTCCGTTTTGTCTTTAACATCCCACAGTACTATAAGGCGCAGAAGCGAGGTTTGTCTGGCGCTACAACCACTGGCTATTAGAAGACTTCGGGGGGAGGTGTGTGTTTTCTAAAAGTTGAATAAGGCAGAGGAAGAAAAAGGCCTCTGTAAGCTGTGCTTCTCTTATCTCTGCCGCTGATTCTGACAGCCGCCATTTTGTTTGCCGCCATTTTCTGGCCGCCTCTCGGGGACAGCTACAGTGCTGGGTCGAACCGCGCGGCGGAGTAGAAGCCGAACGCACACTCGCGCCCCTCTGGTTGTAAAGCCCGAGCGGGTTTACATGTGAAGCGGGGAGTAAATTTTAAAAAGTGGTGTGCTACGTGAGTGCTGGTAGGCGTTGGGGCCTGTTCTGGGGCCTAAGCAGCCTGGCACCTCTCCCACACATCCACCCTTTAAAAAACAATTAAAAATTTCAACAATCCCCTTTCCGCGATTGAGCACCCCTCACCCACTCCTCACCTTCGCTTGGCGTGCTCCTGCTCGAGCTGGAGGAGTGGAGAAAAGAGGACTTGACTGCCGCTTTCCGGGGTTCGCCAGGTCCGAGGCCTGCACTAATCACAGGCTAAGCTTAGGAAATTGCAGGTGAGCGAGAGAGCGAGCGGCCTGCTCACTCGCAAACCCACACGCACATCCCCCCCACGCCCTTTATCCCTTCTTCTCCCCCTCCCCACAATAGTCTAGCGACCAGTCTTTGCTAAAACAAACGTCACAAAGGAGCGGGCATCAACTTCTTGTGCGCACCGTTCTTCTTTCACTTGCCCCGCCCCCTTCCCGACAGTGTTCTGAGCACGCGTAGCAAAGTTAATGAAGTTAGCTGTGCCCATGCCTTCGTGCCATTAGTGGGGAGAGAAAGGGAGCTGGAGCAGAAAAGCAAGCTGAAGGCTCCTTCATTTACTGCAGTGGAGGAAAATGGGAGAGGAAGGAGACCGACAACCAAATGCATTGAGTGCTTGATTTTGCGTTTCATTTTATCACGCCATTGTCAGTCCGAAGGTAGGAAGGCAGAATCTGCTCTTGACAAAACTCCAGAAGCATGAAGAAGATGGGTGGTTTTTGTTTTATTTTTTAGGGAAATAAAATGAATTTTATTTTTGAACCCTTTATTAAAAATGAGAAGTTAACAGGTATTGTTACCAGAAAAGTGTATTACCAGAAAATAGGAGGGGTGCCTTTAACAGCCCAACTCCCCTTTTATGGGACTCAGAGCATAACTGAGTCAAAGTATCCACAAACATTTTAAAGTTAGATGTGTGAATACTTAATATAAGTTGTACTAGCATGGTTCAATAATTGTGTTCCAATATTGGAACTGAGGACATTCAGATGTTTTCCACATAATCCATAGTTCAATGTTTACGTCACTGATGGTGGAATCTGTTTCACATGCTTTGTGGAATGCTTGTACCTGTAGACAGTGTAATGCAGTTAAAGTAACTTGATGAGCATATCAATATCTTTTCACATATGACAATGTGAGGCAGGATTCTGCAACACCAGAACTGACAATACCAGTTATTTCCAATTGTTGTTACTAATTCAGTTAATCCACTGCAAGTTAACCACTTGCCAAGTAAGTTAATGACCATCATTTCACTATGAAGGCCACACTTCATGAATATAATGTGATTCTCACTATACTTGTCAGGAAACTTCCACTGCAGTTTCTTTCCAATTGCATATACAGGCATTTGATTTCCATTTAATTTAGCTGTTGCCATTATTATGATATCCATAACATGACGTACCGTTGCTGGTGTTGCAATTTTGTCATTTAAAAGTGGAAGCAATGCTGTGTTACATTTTAGTTTCCCTATACCAGGTTCATTTTTTGCATGAAAAGCAGCAAAGAATACTCAAGGTACTTCCTCCATTCTTTGTGTGTCTTGAATATGCATTCTCTCCAGGACAGAGTTTAGCCAAGGATATAAAACTTCCTTGGGGCGAAGGCAGGATTGTGATCAATGTAGCATGGATTAACAGTTGGCAAACGTAGATCCCTTGTCACTTTACCAGTTGCAGGAAAAGTAGTGTAAGATTCGGGGAGGCAGTTGACTATTTTCTGGCTTCTTTGCTGGATATGAATGCTGTCGTCATCATCCTCCATATCTACTTCATGTTGAGGATGCTGAATAATTGTAACACTTGAACCATGGAAAGAGGTTACGGCAATAGATGATTGATCAATATCTATTGTTGATGTTACAAAGATATTGAGACACTGTTTGAGCAGGCACACACCATTTTTCATGTTTTGTTTACCAGTACATTTCAGGCATAGGCAAACTCAGCCCGACAGATGTTTTGAGACTACAACTCCCATCATCCCTAGCTAACAGGACCAGTGGTCAGAGATGATGGGAATTGTAGTCTCAAAATATCTGGAGGGTTGAGTTTGCCTATGCCTGGTACATTTGTTACTGTGGCTGATACTTCTTGCACTCGAGTATATGTAACACTCAGGCCCTGATGAGACAGTTTATAATTTTCTTCTTCTTAGTGACAGCCTGAATCATGAGACCTATATACAGTGGGAGGGCATACTGATGTATGTTTTGGTTAGGAGACTTAGTTTGGTCAGAATCGGGTATACAATTCCACATTTAACACTAAGTACACTACTTCTAGTACGGGAGCCACTATAGTCACTAGAAGGCCATGAAAATTTGTTCCCCGGGCTTTTTAGACTTGTCTACCAATGTGCTATCTGAACCAAAGTGGTGCATTGTTGCCTAATGTGATTTTTTTTTTCCAGCTCTCCCACTCAACTTATTTTATGTGCATCCTGTGAACATGTGGTGGGACACAGGGTGGCACAAAACATGTATGGAGGCATGGTTATTGAAAAACAGTCCTTGTCTCTGCCCTAAAGCACTCCAATTCTACTTCATATCCTCCCTAAGTGGTGTAACTTTATGCATGTGGGGGGATGTCCTGGTGTGTGCATGTGTTCATGAAGAGGTCCTCATACTGCAGGTTTCTAAAAATAGTTTTTTTAGAGAAGTAGAGCATCTGGATAACATCACACAATGGCATTATGCAGAAGTTAGCTGAGAGGAATAGATGAATTCCCTCTTTCAAAACTTTGGTTTTCCTTATCAGTTGTTATTGGCATCTTTCTTTTCCATTTCTTAATCTGAAGGTTTATACTTTACACTCAGCAGGAAGGAGTATCCTCCTTATTTTCAGCTTTTCTTGGTTCCCTAGATTGCAGATTTAGCCTTCCGCATCCTAACTCCTCAGCATTCACCTTTTTATGAATCCCTGTAAAGGGCTTTCATTTGCTTTCATTTATCATAAGCAACTTCCCATTTGGCACAGGTGTTGACATATCTTGAGAGAAATGTATTCACCTTGGCATTTCTGTAGGAGTTTTACATTGGCTGTGGTCTTTCACTTAAGGGATATGTCATTAGCTTGCTCTCCAAAAGGGATGCAAAAGGCTAATTTGTACCTTGGGCACATTGTCTAATTTACAGGGGAAATCCAACTGGAATTTTATGTGGCCCCATGGTTTTCAAATCTTGAAACCCAATCCATTAAAAAAAATACTAAAATTGGTCCATATTAGTGATTTTGATTATATAGGGCACACACACATAGTGACATATGGGCATGCACCATTTCCCTGCTCAATCAAAGCATACTGTCTCACATGGTTTCTGAACCTTCTTCTGGGTAAAAGGGACAGGGAGAGATTGGTACAAGTACAGTGACAGGTGAAAACAAAGAAATAATATGATTACCAAGGAACCTGTTTAAACCTTTGGAAGGGTTGAAGAGTATGTGGAACTCAGCCCTCATGTTGACGTAAAACACTTGGGTGTAAATCAGAGTATCCCCTTAAGTTTCTATGTCAGCTAGTTGCTCTCAGACGGAGAGCCAAAGATACACACAGGGGTATTCACTAGGCCTGGGCGATACATCGATATATTGCCCAGGACCAGTATGAGGAGCAGACCATGATGTCGGTTTCACTCAGCAGCATATCGCTGGTGAAACCACCACCACTTCTGAGTGGAAGCTGATGGAAGGCACTCCGGGCCACTGAGGCCACCCGAGCCTTGAGCAACAGCAAAGGATCCAGGAGTACCCCCAAGCTATGAACCTGCTCCTTCAGATGAAGTGTAACCCCGTCAAAAGCAGGAGATCTCCCACTCATCTGGTCTAGGGAACCACCCACTAACAGTGCCTCAGACTTATCTGGAGTTAATGATAAATAATGAAATTACAGAGGGATTTGATATCGAGAGAAGGGTTAGACAGGGATGCCCCCTGTCACCACTGTTATTCATTACGGCGCTGGAAAATCTTCTAGGAGCATTAAAAAAAAGGCAAGGAAATTAGAGGGATAAATGTAGGAAACCACTGCTACAAAGTTAAAGCATTCGCGGATGATGTGATTATAACGATGGAAGCACCATTAGAAAGTATTCAAAAAACCCTAGAAAAAAATGAAGGAATTCGGCAAGGTTTCGGATTTTAAGTTGAATAAAGAAAAGTCAAAACTATTGGCAAAGAATATGGGAGAGAAAGAAGAGTTAGAGAAAACAACAGGGTTAAAAATAGAAGGTAAAGTGAAGTATTTCGGCCTTTGGATAACAAATAAAAATATGAACTTATTTAAAGACAACTATATCAAAAAATGGAAAGAAATCAAAGAAATATTAGGAAAATGGAATAAATTAAAATTATCGCTATGGGAGAAAGTATCAATGATTAAAATGTTGATACTCCCAAAAATTCTGTTCCTCTTCCAGACCGCACCTATAATAATAGGGACTAAATATCTGAAAGACTGCCGAAAAGACCTTGCCAATTTTATTTGGCAAGGGAAAAAAGCTAGAATTAATTCTGAAATTATGACGGGGTCTAAATAAATAGGAGGTGTCAGGGAACTGCCATCGGAAGGACAGGAGGTGGAAAGGCTCACTGAGGTTGAGACAGACTTAGCAGCTGAAGAGGGAACCAGCAGGGGGAGAGGAGGAGCTCCGAGGGAAAGTGAGTCGGAGGGATGGCTCAGGGACACTTCCAGCGAAAACAGTGGGGAGGTTTCAATACCTCCTATAGGGACACCCACTCCTCGCCAGAAACTGTCACGCCGAGAGTCCCGAAGACGTGTTTCCGTTAAGGAGCTTTTATGCTGGAAGAGATTCCGTAAGCGCCCACTTTTGGATTCTGCTAGCGACTGACAGAGCCATGCTTGAGGGGCTCCGTCGTAGGCAGAGGTTTGCGGACTTGGCCAAACTCTGAGGGACTAGGATTTTACGCACAAGCAGCTCATCATCCCATCACAATAAGTGTTGGAAATGTAAGGAAACTGAGGGAACATTCTTTCACCTCTGGTGGACGTGCCCAAAGGTTAAGGCTTTCTGGGAAATGATCTATAATGAACTGAAAAAGGTATTTAAGTATACCTTCCCTAAGAAACCAGAGGCCTTTCTCTTGGGCATTGTTGGCCAGAAGGTGTTAAAGAAGGATAGAACCTTTTTCATGTATGCAACAACAGCAGCAAGAATACTTATCGCAAAGTATTGGAAGACACAAGATTTGCCCACCTTGGAAGAATGGCAGATGCAATTGATAGACTACATGGAACTGGCAGAAATGACTGGCAGAATTCGAGACATGGGAGAAGAACAAACAGAAGAAGATTGGAAGAAATTTAAAGATTATCTGCAAAAACATTGTAAATTATTTGAATGTTAAAGTGATGCAGGATATAGAGATAATGTGGCATTAGTGACAAAGTTGAAAAGAATGTGCAAAGAGGTTTTGTAAGTAACAAGTAAAGAAATACAGCAAAATTAATCAATGATGGGAGATTAGAAGATAAGTGGATAGCAGTGGTAATGGTTAATTTAAAAGAAATTAAACAATATTAAAATTAGTCAAAATAGAGGAAGAATTTGCTGAAACCAAATTGGAAATTGGAATACAGAAAAGGGAGGTGTGAGGAAGTGGGGAAAGCAAGTTACATGAAGTTAAGAGTTGAACTTATATATTTTTGTTTGTTTTCTGTGTTTTATATTGTTTATTGTTTGTTATTGTGTTGTTTTGTTTTGTTTGTTATGATAAAATTTGTTGAAACTTTAATAAAAATCTTTTTTTAAAAAAAAAAAGAGAACAGAAATCATGCAGCGGCGACACAGCGGCAGCAGGAGGCCCCATTAGCTAAAGTAGTGCTTCAGGTTAAGGACAGACCTCCAGAACGAATTAAGTTCTTAACCTGAGGTACCACTGTATCAAAGTTAGATAAAGAAGTCTTACAGAGTAAACAAAAAATACTTACAAAAATGTATAAATTATTAAATAATGTACAAACAGATCAAGAAATCAAAAGTAATAATATGTTAAGGTGGAAACAAGATTTAGGTTATGAAATTGAATACAAAGATTGGGTTAAATTTTGGGGAAAAAATATAAATTTTACGGCTTCTTATCAATTGAAAGAAAATTTCATGTAGATGCTGTTGGGATACTGCCAGGGAGACATAGGCCATCATGCCTCCACGTCGTCTCCCAGTCTCCCGTGGAAACAGTATCAGTCAATTAGCGACACAAGCCTCAGAAATAGCTGTCCACATTCCAGGACTCGTGCACGCCCTTTTTGCAGAGTTTCCACAATGAAAGATTCACCCAGGAGAGCATATTCTACAGATTTATTCAATGTTGGTCAGAACAAAGGAAAAACATGACTGCCTGCCTCCGTGTCGAGGCAACAGACTGAAAACAAAAGCTATATACAAAACAGAAACTTCCTGTGACACACAACAGCCTGCTCCCTTTTTAAGGTGGAACGGAAATATCCTAACATCCTCCCCCTTTCCGTGTAACCTGTAGAACCTGTGGTTCAACCCAATTGCAACCTCTGTACATAAACCTTAAGTTGTTCTCTGTTAACAACCTTAGACAACAGATCAGCAGGAATTTCATTTCCTGGCATGTAGGACACCTGAATGAGTCCTTTTTGAATACACTCTCTTGCACGATGTAGCTTAATCTGCAAGTACCTGGTTCTTTGCTTGCAACTCTCGGAGTTCAGCAAAGCCAAACACGATCTATTGTCTTGATACACTTGTATAGGACATTTCACAGAAACCCCGATGTCCTTAAACAGTTGCATCAACCATTCACAATCCATGAGTGAAAATGACAGAGCATTGAGTTCTGCTTCACAGGAACTTAGGCTCACTGTTGTTTGCTTCTTGCACAACCAGTCAAACAGGCAGTGGTTGTACATGTAGCATACTCCAGAAGTGCTTGTACCATCCGTGGTGTCACTTCCAAAACTTGCATCTGCAAAGATTTCAAGACCTCCAGTCTTCTGACTGGTGAACCTCAGCCTGTAGTGCATGGTCCCTTTCAAATAGCGGGCTATGCGCTTCAGAGCTTTCCAATCCTGAACCGTAGGATTGTTGGCATGTCTGCTAAGCAGATTACAGCTTACAGCTATGTCAGGTCTTGAACATCTGGCAATGAAATTCAGCTTGCCTAGAATGCATCTGTACAGCGTTGTGTCAGAAAACGCTTCAGCAGTACTGTCTACCTGGTAACCTGTCACCATCGGTGTGTCTGCTGGGTTTGCATCAACCAAATTCAACCTGGTTAATACATCAGCAATTTTCTGTGTTTGGTGTACCAGAAAATTACCTGCTTGGTCCTTCTCCACCTGCAGAGAAAGATAGTTGGATACCTCACCAAGATCCTTCATGTCAAAGTGCTCCTTCAGTTGAGCTAGGGTGCTTTGATAGAAAGCCTGATTCTTCCAAAACATCAGAAGATCATCAACAAAACATAAACAATACAGTTT
>JAXCMG010010158.1:3490-25348 GCA_034642415.1 Podarcis siculus
TTTCTCTATGAATGCTATTCTCTGCATGTTACAAAGTTGTATAAATCCTTAAGTTGTCTAACTGATTATTGTCAATAAAGAGTTTGTGAGTATTCAAAACCGGCCGAAGAGTCCAATTCTCTTTGTTGCTTCTTCAAATAGTTTATAAAGGGTTCCCATTCATCTTTGATGTCACAGTTATCCTTGTCCCGTAGCTTATGTGTCAACTTTGCCAGTTCTGCATTGTCCATCAGTTTCTCTTGCCATGGTTCTTTAGTTGGGATTTCTTCATTCTTCCATCCTTGTGCTATTAAGACTCTCGCAGCCGTTGTTGCATACATGAAGATGTTTTTCAGCTTTTTTGGCAGGTCTTTCCCTACGATCCCTAACAGAAATGCTTCAGGTTTTTTAACAAACGTTAAGTGGAACATTTTCTTCACTTCATTGTGTATCATTTCTCAATTTTTTTTTTATTACATTACAATCCCACCACATATGATAAAATGTCACCTCCTTTTCCTTACATTTCCAACATATATTTGAACTAGTTTTGTACATTTTCCCTAACTGCACTGGTGTCATATACATCTTCTTCATATAATTCTCCTTCAACAGGGAACAGTCTGTAAATTTTATTTCAGTTTTCCTTAACTTTCCCCAATCCTCCATCATAATATTGTGACCTACATCTTGTGCCCATTTAATCATGACTGATTTTACCTCTTCATCTTACGTCTCCCATTCTAATAGTATGCTGTAAGCGGTCTTCAGTAATTTCACTTTCCCTTCAATCACTTCCGTTTGGAATCTATATCTTGTGTAGCTAAATCCTTTCTTACTGTCTTCTTTATATGTTTCGTATAATTGTCACTAGTGCAACCAACTCTGAAAATGATCTTTGATCTTGTCATAATCTCTTAATTTCCATTTTCCATCATGATCCTTTAATAGATCAACATATGTGAGCCATTTTCCTTTATTTCCAAGTGGTTTGAGCAGTAATGCTTCATGTGGTGAAATCCACCAAGGGGTCTTTTGTTCCAATAAATCTTTATATCTCTCCTATACTCTCATTAATGATTTCCTAATTATATGGTTATAGAAACTTCTGTGAATCTTCCCTTTCCCATACCATAAATATGCATGCCAACCAAATCTATTGTCATGTCCTTCTAATTCTAATGTGTCTTGCTTATCCAACCTCATCCAGTCCCTGATCCATACCAAACAAGCAGATTCATAATACAGTTTAAGGTCAGGATCTTGCACTGAATTTCAGCAAGTTCTGCAGGTTGAGAACTGTCTGCTGAAGTGGAGCTGCTCTCTCTTTAAAAATCCCTGCACATAGAAAAATAGCATGCTAGGGAGAAGGCTCAGCAAGAATCCCTCTGCGGTCTTGAAAGCAGTCCAGTCCACGCCTCACCCCATGAGAAAGACGCAATGGATGGGCTGTCTGATGCACTCATCTACCCTGAGGGGCATCGGTTCTGCAATGTCCCAAGCCCAAAGTGGCAGTGCCTGGATCTTTTATCAAGTAATTCTGGGGACTAAATTGTTGTCCCGTGTACTTGAAAGGCATGTGCTTTGCCATTGAGCTGTGGCTCCTTCATGTCTGGTACTTCTTAAAATCCTTGCAGCTCGGGATAATTATTTATTAATAATACGGCCGTTGCTCAGTTACCAAGGACAGACCAACAGTGGACATTTCTCCATATTCATTTCTCCCTATTTAAAATATGTAGCAGAGCACAGGACCCTTCCATCCACCTCAGCATATTGTTCGCACTGGCTGGCTGAGGCTCTCTGGTTTTTCAGATGGGTCTCTCCCAGCCCTACTTGAAGCTCCTAGGGATTGAACCTGGGACCTCTTGTAGGCAATCAGATGCTGAGCTTACCGCCTGTCATTAACAGAGAGTACACAACACTTTACAAAGGCAAACAGGAGGGGTAGGGTCCCTTGCAGGTTCCTCAAGGGTTCCCTGATGGGGAAAGGGCAGGGAGGAATGGGTGATCCCTGGTCAGCTCCAGCCTTTTGACTCTGTGAAATCCAATTTAAAAATCTTTGTCTCTTGGCAGGCCTGTCCATGACGCTTCAGCAAATGACAACTTGGAGATCATGTGGCTCCTGCTGTCTTACGGTGCTGACCCAACCCTGGCTACATATTCAGGGCAGACTGCCCTGAAGCTGGCCAGCAGCGAAAACATGAAAAACTTCCTTAATGGTAGGTTTCCATTTGTCAAAGGTAAGGCAGCAATTTTATTCCCCTGCACACACACACCCCGGCCATTGGATACTAGATATGACGTATGTGTTGCTGCAGTCGAAAATGCACATGGGTTTTGCAGGGAAAGTGCTTGATTTGCACTAAAGGACATCATTCTGCAGGATATATACATGCTTCAATGGGTTGATTCTGGTGCTTAGTTTTCTCTCTAAGGAGGGCTTTGGACGGATTCATGTTGGAGGGCTCTACCTTGAAAACATTAGACTAGAATCCTACATGAATCTTGCTAGAAGGTACCTGTGAGCAAAAGACGAAGATTTTTGCTCTCATTAAAGGCTTGCAAAGTTCAATGTGGATTTATCATAACATCACAATCTTTTGTGATAAATCCACATTGAATTATCCCTTTAATCCAGGGTTTCCCAAACTTTGGTCTCCAGCTGTTTTTTGGACTACATTTCCCATCATCCCTGACCACTCATCCTGCTAGCTTGTGGTGATGGGAGTTGTAGTCCAACGACAGCTGGAGGCACAAGTTTGGGAAACCCTGCTTTAATCAGTCTTTATGGCAAGGATTGTGGAGCCTTCATCCTGCAGGCCAATCTTGGGTCCAGTTTGGCCCATGAGGCCATTTCCTCTAAACTGTGCCCCCTCTGGTCAGTCACCTGACATCACTTTGATGGGTGGGTGAAATCAGCTGATGGGCTGTTCAGTTCTGCATGGGCTGTGCCTGCCTGTTCCCTACATGGAGCTGGTATGCTCAGCCAAAGCATCAGTATTTTAAGTGCCCACCCATCACCTGATGAGAGAGAGTTCAGTTCTGCTCCTTGCTGCTTCCTGGTGACTTTTTCCTTCCGCAAGTTAACTTAAACAGGTGGGCAAGATTGCCTACTTAATGGTCACCCGATGGCAGATGGGTTGCCTCTGCCTACCTGTAAAAGTTCAGGTAGAGAGCCAGTGTGGTGTAGTGGTTAAGAGCGGTGGTCTCGTAATCTGGGGAACCGGGTTCGCATCTCCGCTCCTCCACATGCAGCTGCTGGGTGACCTTGGGCCAGTCACACTTCTTTGAAGTCTCTCAGCCTCACTCACCTCACAGAGTGTTTGTTGTGGGGGAGGAAGGGAAAGGAGATTGTTAGCCGCTTTGAGACTCCTGAAGGGGAGTGAAAGGCGGGATATCAAATCCAAACTCTTCTTCTTCTTCTTCTTCTTCAGCCACAAGGATGGGGAGCGATAAAATATCTGGCACACCAGGTCAAAAATTCCCCCATCTTACTCTCTGGGAACCTTGCCTAAGCACCTGAAAACACATTGACATCTCAGCTTCCTTTATTCCATTTTATCTTCTTGCAGATTACATCTTGGATCTGCAGGGTCGAGCTGAAGGGGACCCCCATACAGCCTGGGATTTTTACAGCAGCACTATATTAGGTGAGTAGACCCCACCTACCTCTTTTCCCTGCTCCCTGGAACAACAAGTAGTGGAGCTGATCGGCTTCCCTCCATCCTTAGAGGCAGGATGTTTGGAGCAAGGGAATGAAGTGCAGGGCATTTTTTATTTGTTTCCCAAGCACTCTGTCTTTTGGTCTTAAACCACTTGCTCCTGCAGCGTACTGAGTGGAGGAGACAGATCTTCAAAGATGTGTTTGAACCATTTTCTTCAAATGGTGGGTGATTTTGCTCAGTTACTGCCCTTTGAAGAAACTGGTTTGGTTGACCCTTCAAGCTCAAGACATATTGGTCTCACAAGTGCACCGTGGGATGTTTCTGTTGGGATACTGCCAAGGAGACGGAGGCATCAGGCAGGCCCCCAGTCGCCTCCGGACGATCACCGGTCTCCCGTGGAACAGCATCAGTCAATTAGCGACACGAGCCTCAGAGACATTCCAAGGCCCATGCACACCCTTTCAGCAGTCTCCACAACGAAAGATGTAGACAGGAGAGCATATTTACAGCTTTATTCAACGTAGATCAGAACAAAGGAAAAACATGACTGCTTGCCTCTGTGTCCAGGAAAACAGCCAGAACAAAAGCTATATACAAAACAGAAGTTCCCAGCGAGAGCTGGAACGAAACAGGAATGTGATACACAACAATCATGCCTGACCATTTAAGGTGGAACGAAACTATATAATAATAATAATAATAATAATAATAATAAATTTTATTTATATCCCGCCCTCCCCAGCCGAAGCCGGGCTCAGGGCGGCTAACAACACCAAAATAGTGTGACATTATAAAAACATTATAAAAATTAATTAAAATCAAGATTGATGGCAGCCATAAAGTTTTGTAAAGGTTGCCAAAGGAGGGAGTCAGGCTGCGCCCTAACCAAAGGCCTGGCAGAACAGCTCTGTCTTGCAGGCCCTACGGAAAGATGTCAAGTCCTGCAGGGCCCTTGTCTCTTGTGACAGAGCATTCCACCAGGTTGGAGCCGCAGCCGAAAAGGCCCTGGCTCTAGTTGAGGCCAGCCTAACCTCTCTGTGGCCTGGGACCTTCAAGGTGTTTTTGTTTGAAGACCGTAAGTTCCTCTGTGGGGCATACCAGGAGAGGCGGTCCCGTAGGTACGAGGGCCCTAGGCCGTATAGGGCTTTGAAGGTTAAAACCAGCACCTTAAACCTGATCCTGTACTCCACCGGGAGCCAGTGCAACTGGTATAGCACCGGATGAATGTGATCTCTAAGCGAAGACCCCGTAAGGAGTCTCGCTGCGGCATTCTGCACCCGCTGGAGTTTTTGGGTCAGTCTCAAGGGCAGCCCCACGTAGAGCGAGTTACAATAATCCAGTCTGGAGGTGACCGTCGCGTGGATCACAGTAGCTAGGTCAGGGCGAGAGAGGTAAGGAGCCAACTGCTTAGCTTGGCGGAGATGAAAAAATGCCGCCTTTGTAATAGCTGCAATCTGCGCCTCCATGGAGAGGGAGGCATCGAAGATTACACCCAAACTCTTAACGGACGGTGCTGGCACTAATTGCACCCCCGCAAGAGATGGGAGTTGCCCCCTCATTCCCATATCATCCCGTCCCAGCCAGAGGACCTCTGTCTTTGAAGGATTTAACTTCAACCGGCTCCCACGTAACCATCCAGCCACAGCTTCCAAGCATCTGATCAGTGTGTCTGGGGCCGAGTCAGGATGGCCATCCATCAACAGATAGAGTTGGGTGTCATCAGCATACTGATGGCAGCCCAGCCCAAAACTCCGGACAAGCTGGGCGAGGGGGCGCATAAAGATGTTAAAAAGCATCGGGGAGAGAATCGCACCCTGAGGCACTCCACACACCAAGGAGTGGCGCGATGACAATTCCCCCCCAAGCGCCACCCTCTGTCCCCGACCAGAGAGAAACGAGCGCAGCCATTGAAGGACTGTGCCCTGGATCCCCACGTCGGCAAGGCGGTGGTCCAGAAGTTCGTGATCGACCATGTCAAAAGCTGCTGACAAATCTAGAAGAATCAGCAGCCCCGACCCGCCTCGATCCAGCTGTCTACGAAGATCATCTGTTAGGGCAACCAGAGCCGTCTCGGTCCCATGACCAGCGCGGAAGCCGGACTGGAATGGATCCAGAGCCGATGTTTCATCCAGAAACCCACCAAGCTGTTCAGCAACCGCTCTCTCAATCACCTTACCCAGGAACGGAAGATTCGAAACCGGGCGGTAATTGGATAGATCTAAAGGATCTAATGATGTTTTCTTTAAGAGCGGGCGCACCACTGCCTCCTTCAGTTCCCCTGGGAATGTCCCCGTGCCAAGGGACAAATTGATGATATCCCCCAGGAGGGCCCGCACCTCGTCTGGACACGCTCTAATCAGCCAAGACGGGCACGGGTCAAGAGGATAGGTGGTGGGCTTTCCAGCTCGGAGGAGTCTGTCCACATCGGCTGGGGATATCCGGTCGAAGTGGTCCAATACTGGACCCGAGGACAGTCGAGGGGCCTCCAGTTCCTTTATTGTATCCAAATTGGCAGGGAGGTCATGGCGGAGCAACAAGACCTTCTCCGCAAAAAAGCTCGCAAATGCCTCACAGCTGTGTGTCAAATTGTTATTTAAATTTGGCTGTCCTTCGAGGGACGTTAAAGACCGAATTATACTAAATAATTGCGCCGGGCGAGAGCTAGCGGATGCAATGGAGGCCGAGAAGTAGGACTTCTTAGCGGCCTTCACAGCCATCTCGTAGGTTTTCATAAAAACCCTATAAGATGTTCTTGAAGCTCCGTCACGGGCACGCCGCCATACTCGCTCTAGCCGTCTGAGGTCCCGCTTCATTTTCCGGAGCTCCTCGGTAAACCAGGGAGCCCGGTTTCTGCGGGGTCGCAGAGGGCGCTTAGGTGCGATCTCATTGATGGCTGCCAGGAGATGGGTATTCCAGCCCTCAACAAGCTCAGTCAATGAGTCGCCAGGGGGAGAAAGGTCCCGCAAGGCTTGACGGAATCTATCAGGGTCCATCAGCCTCTGCGGGCGAGCCCAAATCGGCTCGCCACCTAAGCAGGGTGGAGGTGGAACGTCAATCCTGGCTTTCAGAGCGTAGTGATCAGACCATGGCACCTTCATCGAAGGAGACATGATCACATCTATACCTACGCCAAAGATCAAATCCAGCGTGTGGCCTGCTTGATGTGTGGGGCCCGAAACAAACTGGGAGAGCCCTAGTGTCGCCATGGAAGACACCAGGTCCAGAGCCTGTGAGGAGGGCGTGGCATCAGCATGGATGTTGAAGTCCCCCAATACCAATAGGTTAGGGAACTCCAAGGCCCAGCCGGCCACCGCCTCCAGCAGGCCTGACAGGGTGGCTGCTGGTGCGCTAGGTGGCCGGTACACCAGCCAGACAGCCAAGCTCACCTCGGAGCCCCACACTAGGCCAACACATTCAATGCCGGGGATCGATGGCGATGGTAGAGCCCTGAAAGAACAATCTTCCCGGATTAATAATGCCACCCCTCCCCCCCGGCCCACAGTCCGCGACTGGTGGAGGACGGAGAAACCCGGGGGCGCCATCTCTCGTAAAGTAACAGTATCCCCTTCGCGCACCCAGGTCTCCGTCACACAAGCCAGGTCGACCCCCTGCGAGATGAAGAAATCTCGCAGGGTGGCGGTTTTGTTGCCTATAGACCTGGCATTGCACAACACCAGTGACGGAGGTGAGTAATCTTTGCTCACCCTACCCTCGTCTCTCAGGATGGGGCGCAGATTGGAAGGGGTACGAGCATATCCATATCTCGATCCCCTTCGCCTATGACATCTGCCCCCACCGCCATACCTCCCTCGCCCCTCCACAGTAGGAATCCCAAGCCTCATATTCGCCTCCATTTACAGAATATAAAAGCAAACAAACAAAAAACAATTACACGGAAACAAACCAATCCCCACCCCACTCCACAATCACCCCGCCCCAACCCAAAATAAACCAAAACAAAATAAAAATACATAGATAAAACCACCGCTTATGGTGGTACAACAAATAAAAAAATAAAATATATGCTAACATCCTCCCCCTTTCCGTGTAACCTGTAGTACCTATAGTTCAACCCAATTGCAACATCTGTACATAAACCTTAAGTTGTTCTCTGTTAACAACCTTAGACAACAGATCTGCAGGAATTTCATTTCCTGGCATGTAGGACACCTGAATGAGTCCTTTCTGAATACACTCTCTTGCACAATGTAACTTAATCTGCAAGTACTTGGTTCTTTGCTTGCAACTCTCTGAGTTCAGCAAAGCCAAACAGGATCTATTGTCTTGATACACCTGTATAGGACATTTCACAGAAACTCTGATGTCCTGAAACAGTTGCATCAACCATTCACAACCCATGAGTGAAAATGACAGGGCATTGAGTTCTGCTTCACAGGAACTTAGGCTTACTGTCGTCTGCTTTTTGCATAGCCAGTCAAACAGACAATGGTTGTACATGTAGCATGCTCCAGAAGTGCTTGTACCATCCGTGGTGTCACTTCCAAAACTAGCATCTGCAAAGATTTCAAGACCTCCAGTCTTCTGACTGGTGAACCTCAGCCTGTTGTGCAAAGTCCCTTTCAAATAGCGGGCTATGCGCTTCAGAGCTTTCCAATCCTGAACAGTAGGATTGTTGGCATGTCTGCTAAGCAGGTTAGTGCTTGCAGCTATGTCAGGTCTTGAACATTTAGCAATGAGATTTAGCTTGCCTAGAATGCATCTGTACAGTGTGGTGTCAGAAAATGCTTCAGCAGTACTATCTACCTGGTAACCTGTCACCATCGGTGTGTCTGCTGGGTTTGCATCAACCAAATTCAGCCTGGTTAATACATCAGCAATTTTCTGTGTTTGGTGTACCAGAAAATTACCTGCTTGGTCCTTCTCCACCTGCAGAGAAAGATAGTTGGATACCTCACCAAGATCCTTCATGTCAAAGTGCTCCTTCAGCTGAGCGAGGGTGCTTTGGTACAAAGCCTGATTCTTCCAAAACAGAAGAAGATAATCAACAAAACATAAACAATACAGTTTGTTTTGCCCCTCCTCCTTGACAAACACACATGGATCAGCTTTGCCTTGGTGAAAACCTAGAGAAAGCAATGTCTCAGTGAGTTTTGTGTTCCAACACCTGGCGCTCTGCTTGAGACCATATAAGGACTTCCGTAGTTTACAGACCATTCCCTTCTGTATCTGCACTCCATCAGGTGGAAGCACATACAGCTCCTCCCCCAAACCCCGTACAAAAAAGTTGTGTTCACATCGTGATGAGAAACGTGCAGTTTCTCCTTTGCAGCAATCGTGAGCATTAGCCTAATGCTCTCATACTTGATGGTGGGTGAGTAGGTCTCATGGTAATCCTGTCCTGGTACCTGTGAAAAACCTCTAGCGACCAATCTGGCTTTGTGCCTTACAACCTTGCCAGTCTGGTCTGTCTTGGCCTTGAAGACCCATTTGCTGCCAACCAGCCTCATTCCTGGGACTACTGGGACTAGCTCCCAGGTTTGGTTCCTATTCAAGGAATCAGCTTCAGCCTTCGTGGCATTAAGCCATGGCTCAGCATCTTTAGAGGTCAACTCCTGAACCTCTTTGAAGCTTGAAGGTTCCCACACCTTCTCTAAGCTGCTAAGAACAGCAGTTGCTGTCTTAGCAAACTCATCAGCAAATCTCTTTGGAGGTTTGCCTTTTGTGGCCCTTTCAGATCTGCGTACTAGACGCAAGTCTTCTGCACTCATCTTCTCCTTCTTAGGAGAAAAGTGACCAATGGTGAACAGTGGTTCTCCCAGTTCAGTGTCAGACGCATCAGATGGTCTGACTGAGGCCTTTGCGCTCTTGTAGTCTGCTGTGTCATCGCTGTCACTGACAACAGCAGCAGCGCTGCCCACTGAGCTGGAATCAGAACTCTGATCATCATCCTCAGCTTCCTCTTCTACCTCATCATCATCTGCTTCTTTCACATCATCTTCATCCTCCTCTGAGTGACTCTGGAAAATTCCAACACCCCCCCCCCCCAATTTAGGATTGTACTCAACACTCTTTGTGAACCTAATGGACTTAGAGTCAGTCATGAATACCCTGTATGCACCTTTTTCGTACCCCGTGAACAAACCATGTGCCCCACACTTCCCAAGCTTGCTGTTCTGTGGGGTGTGTACCCACATGTCAGAACCAAATATTCTCATGTGCTTGACGTAAGGTTTCTTACCAAACATCTTCTCATAGGGAGTACAACCAATAGGTGATGACAGTCTCCTATTATAGGAATAAAGGAAACACGATAAAGCTTCAGCCCAATATTTCTCAGGGAGATTGGCATCATGCAGTAAGGTTTTTAGGCCTTGCAGCAAAGTCTGGCTTGGTTGCTCACAAAGTCCATTCTCCCATGGAGATCTAGGACTTGAGAGGCTATGCTGGATTCCGTTCTCAGTCAGGAAAGCTTCAAACTGCTGAGAAGTGAATTCACCACCTCGATCAGAAAATAAGCAGCCAATGCGTTTATTATGAGCATTCTCCAACCAAGCACAGAACGCCTTGAACTTAGGAAACGCTTCTGACATCTGCTGGAGCATAAACACATGAATGTACCTGGAAAAAGAATCAATTAAAACCATGAAGTATCTTGCTCCACCCAAAGAGGGTGCAAGTGGACCAACCAGGTCTGCGTGGACTAGCTGATATGGTTTGGAAGCCTGTCTCCTAGACACCTTGCCTTTCGGAGCAACTTTCACCTTGTTCTCTGCACAAGACACACATTTCATGTGAAACTTACAGGGCTTGATGTTCAAACCCTGAACCATTCCAGGCATCTTGGCCAGTGCCTGCCAAGACATGTGACCAAATTTTCGGTGCGCCTCGTGAATACATCCTGCGTGAAGAACTTTGTTAGTTTGTGCAACACAACAAGATTCAACACTAGACACATCAACAGCATTGTCATCATAAGTTATCAAGAACAAGCCATCTATAAACTTCGCATGCAAAATGTCCTCTTTGCCCTTCCTGATGAGACAGACGCTCTTCTTGAAGGAAATCTGACATGAGCCAACAGTGTGACGCGGCAGCTAAAAAAGCCAATGCAATTCTGGGCTGCATCAATAGGAGTATAGCATCTAGATCAAGGGAAGTAATAGTGCCACTGTATTCTGCTCTGGTCAGACCTCACCTGGAGTACTGTGTCCAGTTCTGGGCACCACAGTTCAAGAAGGACACTGACAAACTGGAACGTGTCCAGAGGAGGGCAACCAAAATGGTCAAAGGCCTGGAAACGATGCCTTATGAGGAACGGCTAAGGGAGCTGGGCATGTTTAGCCTGGAGAAGAGGAGGTTAAGGGGTGATATGATAGCCATGTTCAAATATATAAAAGGATGTCACATAGAGGAGGGAGAAAGGTTGTTTTCTGCTGCTCCAGAGAAGCGGACACGGAGCAATGGATCCAAACTACAAGAAAGAAGATTCCACCTAAACATTAGGAAGAACTTCCTGACAGTAAGAGCTGTTCGACAGTGGAATTTGCTGCCAAGGAGTGTGGTGGAGTCTCCTTCTTTGGAGGTCTTTAAGCAGAGGCTTGACAACCATATGTCAGGAGTGCTCTGATGGTGTTTCCTGCTTGGCAGGGGGTTGGACTCGATGGCCCTTGTGGTCTATTCCAACTCTATGATTCTATGATTCTATGATCTCAAAGCCTCACCCAGTCAGCTGTGGGACGCTGAGCAAATTGTCTGCAGAATCTGGAACAAAAAGTACTTCGCTAATGGTTGTGTGCAGACTTGCCAGTTTCACTGTCCCGACTCCTGCAACTCTCAACGTCTTTCCATCAGCCTGTTGGATCTCTCCATCTTGAGGCGTGAAGGAGATAAACAAGCGTTGATTTTTCGTAATGTGCCTTGTGGCTACAGAATCGACAACAAATCTGGCTTTGGCCTTTGGAGCAGCAGTGCCAGCAAACAAAAGCTTGTTTTCCACCGGCCTGGGCTGCTGCTTGCCCCCCTGCTCCTGGCCATCTGCAGGCTTTTGTCTCTGTTTACATCTCGCCTTCTGGCCTCTGCAAAGGTGACCTTGGTTTTCACAGGAAACAGAGCTCTCAGCTGCCGACTCCTTGGCTCCCCCTGGAGGCTGGAATGCTGTCTGGGATGACGTAACAGTCAGCTCCCCCTGCAGCTTGCAACCGGTGCCCTCGGCATCCCTGCAATCACTCTCAATCTGGGAAACAGCCAGGACCTCCGAGGCAGTCAAACTCTGTGCTGGAGACGCTGTCAGATGGGCTACTTTCAAAGCATTTCACATCTGACTTGCTGTCGTGTTGCCAGCCAGTGTTACAATTTCCTCCAGAGAGACGGACAAGACGATCACGTCTATGGCCCTTGAATCATCGGCCCTCCATCTATCTGTCAGAGGAACTGGAGGGGCTTCAGAAACAGTGTGCCACACTCCAAACTGTCTTATCTGGCCCTCGCAGTACCTTGCCCAGGTCTGATAGTTGTGGCCATTAAGCTTTGGGCACGGAACCCCATCTTAGGCTTGTAAAAGCTCCATTTCAGCTCTTTACTTCAGCCATGAGCCTTATTCCCTTCAAAAGCTCTTTATCTTTGGCAGGTTGTAAATTACGAGGCCTGCTTGCTCTCTCTGCCAGCCTAATTAGTTGGCTCGGACTTCAAAGACTCTGTTGCGGCACAGAAAAGTCTCGCTTTTCTCCACATACCTCTCACAGTCTTCAGCAGTCTTACTCTCCTGTAAGCACTGTGAATCTGGGCCCATAACCTGTTATTGGGATACTGCCAGGGAGACGGAGGCATCAGGCAGCCTACACGTCGTCTCCAGACGATCACCGGTCTCCCGTGGAACTGTTGGGATATGAGTACAACGCAGCTGCAAACAAGCAGCTCGATGTTTACATCACATGATGTGGCTAGTCCTGGGAAAGAATGTACCAGGCAGTTCACAGGGATTTGTTCTGTGTGTAATATGAGACCTTCCTGTTGCGTGTGTGAAGGAAGTCTTAGTCAGTTGCGTGGAGGAGACTGAACTGAACGGACATGTTTTTGTACAGATGTAAAGTCAGAAATAAACCGTAGAAATGTAATAGACTTTCTAACTATCTTCTTTCCCCTGCTGGTATGCAAGGGGAGAAGGGGGTGTGCATCTTCCACGCTGGGGGATGTCGCCTATCAAGACCTCTCTGGACTGCCGTGATACCAGCCAGAGTAGGTCACCGGAGACAAGCCTCGGGAGTCAGCTGACAGACTGTTGGATTTTTACACTTGTAGCTGAGAGCTGACACTTGGAATCAAGATGGATGCCAAGCAAGGGGTGGGTTTGCCTTATCCACCCCCCTAACTAATGACAATTATTCCTCATGGTCTTTGAAAATGAAAGCCCTACTTCAGAGACAGAGAATATTTGGGGTGATTGAAAATCCCATCCCAGCAGCTCCCACAAGAGCTTGGAATGAACAGAATGTGAAGGCCAGGTCGGCTATCATCTTATGTGTTTCTGACCATCAACTTGTGCATATTGCGGATTTGGAATTCACGCGCGAGATTTGGCAAACGTTACAGCGAATTCATCAGAGAGATGCCGCTGGCACTGCGCTGCTGCATTTTGAGAAACTCACAAACATGAGACTGAAGCCTGATGGCGATGTGCAAGTGCATTTGACAGAGATGAAATTTCTACGCCAGCAGATGGCGCAAAGAAATTTTCCTCTTCAGGAAGAAATATTCTGTTTTATGATTATTAACAGCTTACAAAACCGTTGCAAGTCAACTTGGTTCTCTACCTGCCGCGGATCTTACGGTGGAGAGAATTTGTTCCGTGGTTCTGAATGAGAGAGACCGACTTGCTGCAATAGCTGTTGCTGATGGGGGGAGTGAAGCTCGGAGTTCAAGCACCCCCACTGTTATTGCTACAGAGGAGCAGGCTGTAGCTTTGAACGTTGTTCGTTCTTACAATTGTGGCCAGCCTGGGCATATTCAGAGGAACTGTAAAAGGCCACGTCAACAGAAAGGAGCCAAAGGGGGCTCTGCAAAGCCTGAGGCTTCAGGCAAGGGTCGTGCCAAGTCGCAGGCAAGACCAGCAAAGGCTTTGATGTTGCCAAAAGCCACATCATCGGTAGAAAACGCGTTTATTATCGACGCTGGAGCGACCGAGCACCTCACGTCACGCCGGGAATTGTTTTCTACGTTTGAGAAGCAACGCTTCACTGTGATTCAAGCCAACGGTCAGGAGATGGAAGCTACCGGAATTGGAACTGTTTATCTGGAGAGTCTGAACTTGACTATAAGTAATGATTATTATGTTCCGGACTTAAAGTTCAATTTGTTGAGTGTTTCTCAGATGACAAAGAAAGGGCTGATGTTGTCCTATGATAAGCAGAGTTGCAAAATCTTTAAAGACGGAGAGCTGTATCTTTCTGCCAGAGAGAAAGATAGACTGTATCTATTGATTTTTGATGAGAATGATTATAAAATGTGCACTGCATGTGAATCTAAAATGCTTTCTCTTGCAGGTGTATCGAAAGAAGCCACAGGAAGAAAGGCAACAAAGATTAACAGTGTTTTTCAGCGACTGTATGCTGATGTAATTGGTCCTCTAGCACCATCTAGAGGCAATGCTAAATACTATCTTGTGTTTGTTGATCACTATTCTCAATATGTATGGATATATGTATTGCAATCACCAAAAGAAACCTTAGCAAGGTTTAAAGAGTTTTGTGATAAGGTTAAGACTGTTCATGATGCTAATATTGATTATCTTTTCACAGATGAAAAGCCAATTTTTCTTTCACAGGATTTTCAGGATTTCCTGGAGAAACGAGGGATAGAGCATAAGATTGCTGTATCTGAAGCTTCATGGAACAAGAGTGTGTATGTAAAGGTGAACAAAGAGTTGCAAAATGGCATGAGAGCACAATTGCTGAGTTCACATTTGCCACATGAGTTCTGGGCTGAATCTTTATCCTCTTTTTGTCACACTTGGGTGAGAAAGGTTTCAAAAGGTATGGAAAGTTCTCCTTTTGAGAAGCTCTTCCACAGGAAACCTTCTGCAACACATTTTAAGGTTTTTGGATCTCACGTCCATACAGAAACTCCACAAGGGGTCAGAAATGCCAAAGGCATTTTTGTGGGTTATGAAAAGGGTCTCTACAGAGTAATTTTGTCTGATTCTGGTCAGGTGATTCTCACAAAATATCTAGAGAGCACTCCGAGACAGGAGGGAGAGGTTCTCCACACATTTCCCACTGATGACAATGCAGATGAGTACTCTGATACTGAGAGTGACAGAGAGAGCTCAGAGAGTTCTGCTGACAGTCGTTGAGAGGGGTTCACACACAATGTCTAGTCCTTCACAGGTTAAGGCTGAACTAGAATTGACTGAACCACTGTTTACTGTTGGGAGTGGTTCTCCCAAAAGTCCAGAGGAAGAACCAGTCAGCAATGAAGATCTGCACCTCATATGCAGGTCTGAGAGAATGACAAAGGGCATACCACCCAAGAGGTATTCTCAAGAGTTTGCTAACTCAGCTGTTGCATATGTTACTATTGTTGACAACTCAAGCCAGGTTAAAGGTATGTCTAAGTCAAAGACAAAGACACAACTGGGAGTTGCAAAACATAACACTACCTTCCCTAGCCAAGGCAATGTAGAAGCACTCATTCCATGGAAAACAGACAACCAGAGAGTTACACTGGTGAAACCAGTGGCGGGTAGTTCCAAAGGTGGAACTGAAACAACAGGGGATTGTTATGTGTATAACAACTGTTTGTTTTCTTCTCTGGATCAAGCTTTGTTCACAGCTAACGTTGAATCATATGGGGGAGTATGTTGGGATATGAGTACAACGCAGCTGCAAACAAGCAGCTCGATGTTTACATCACATGATGTGGCTAGTCCTGGGAAAGTATGTACCAGGCAGTTCACAGGGATTTGTTCTGTGTGTAATATGAGACCTTCCTGTTCCGTGTGTGAAGGAAGTCTTAGTCAGTTGCTTGGAGGAGACTGAGCTGAACGGACATGTTTTTGTACAGATGTAAAGTCAGAAATAAACCGTAGAAATGTAATAGACTTTCTGACTATCTTCTTTCCCCTGCTGGTATGCAAGGGGAGAAGGGGGTGTGCATCTTCCACGCTGGGGGATGTCGCCTATCAAGACCTCTCTGGACTGCCGTGATACCAGCCAGAGTAGGTCACAGGAGACAAGCCCCGGGAGCCGCGGAGAGGGGCCAGCCTCTCCCGAGGGGGCATGTTTTCCAACAGGAACAGCATCAGTCAATTAGCGACACGAGCCTCAGAGACATTCCAAGGCCCGTGCACACCCTTTCAGCAGAGTCTCCACAACGGAAGATGCAGACAGAAGAGCATATTTACAGCTTTATTCAACGTAGATCAGAACAAAGGAAAAACATGACTGCTTGCCTCCGTGTCCAGGAAAACAGCCAGAACAAAAGCTATATACAAAACAGAAGTTCCCAGCGAGAGCTGGAATGAAACGGGGGGCCACTAGGGGCGCATTGGAGGATGGCCGACAATAACATCTCTCCGGCCCGCACGAGGTAATTAAGAGGCTGTTATGGGAGTATGCAGCCTCCCTTGTTGCCCCAAGGGAATGGGGAACACTGCCCTTGCCTGCTGTGCCCTTAAATCACCCCCGGATTCGAAAGAAGGGGTGAGGGCACTAGGCAGAATGCCCTTGTGTGGACTCCGGCTCTCCTGGACGCTGTCTCTGATCGTGCACTAGCTGCAGCAAATTGGAAATAAACAATTAGAAAGAAGCAAATGCACATATTTCAAGTGAAGAACAGGAGTGAAGACTGCTAATTGAAGGGACCTCTGCGAAAGAAGAGCAACGGGTTGGATCAACAGGAATATATCATGAAGAATACATCAAAGGCTTGGAATGTCGGCAGCGGGACTGGATGGGGGGGGGGGGAACTCTTTTTATTTTCTTCTATGTGATTAACCAATAACCCCTCCTCAAGATAGAACCGTTGCTTAACTGATCCAAGCAGGATGATTAAGAACTGTGTGGAAATGAATTTTAACCAAAAGTTTGCTTTACGGAGATTGAGAAAAGAACAAGAGCTTTTGGAATGACGCAGCAATAAAAAACAGAGTTGCCATGTTGGCTGGTTTTGTCAAAAGATTTACGACCGGAAGGAGGAATGGACTTGTTTTCATACTGGATTCCTAGCGAACCTCCTCAAAGGACTGAGAAGGGAGCGACAGACCAGTGAAGATTAACGACGGTAAGAGCGTTTTTATTTATGGAAGCGATGATATATGGAAGCCGTCTGATATGGCTCTTGGATGAACAGAAAAAACCTACACAGGATTACAATTTGTCTTAACCCGCTTGTGGAGACCATCAGAGGTCACAAAGAGAAAGGAAAAATATATGAAAACAACAAGAAGAGATGTGGAAAACAACAAGAAAGGATTGGATAGAACTGTGAACATTATTTGGTCAGATTTGTGGACTTGAAAGCAGCAGCAAGAAGATGATTGGATCCCCTTCGGAACTTGAAATATGGGTACCCCCAACAAAAATTTAAAATTTGGCTTTGTAATTTGTAATTTATGTGATTTGATTTGATTTGATTTGATTGGTCGGTTAATAATTTTATTTTTTTAAAAAAGAGAGAGAGCTGGAACGAAACAGGCATGTGATACACAACAATCATGCCTGACCATTTAAGGTGGAACGGAACTATATCCTAACAGTTTCCTCCATTCTTTAATCCTTTGCTGGTGCCTTCCCTTCTTCAGCCTAGGCAGGGACAGGGAACCTGTGGCCTTCTAGGTGCTGTTTGACTTCCGCTTCTGTCATCCCTAACCGTTTGCTTGGACTGATGGGAGTTGGGAGTCCAGCAACATCTGGAGGGCCACAGGTTCCCTGTCCTTGCCCTAATGGCAGCTCTGGGCAAGCAGTAGGTAGCAAGAGATGGGTGACTTTTGGCATACCTTGTGCCAGAATTCCAGCCATTCTCTGTGGGAGAAAAGAGCCTGCTGCTCCTGTGCCTCAGGAAGTTGGCCTCTCCCATCCTGAGAGTGGAGAGAGTGGGGAAATGAGAGGCAGTATGTATCTAAGACTGTTTGTAAAAGGTAAAGGTAAAGGTACCCCTGCCCGTACGGGCCAGTCTTGACAGACTCTGGGGTTGGTGCGCCCATCTCACTCTATAGGCCGGGGGCCAGCGCTGTCCGGAGACACTTCCGGGTCACGTGGCCAGCGTGACATCGCTGCTCTGGCGAGCCAGAGCCGCACACGGAAACGCCGTTTACCTTCCCGCTAGAAAGCGGTCCCTATTTATCTACTTACACCCGGGGGTGCTTTCGAACTGCTAGGTTGGCAGGCGCTGGGACCAAGCAGCGGGAGCGCACCCCACCGCGGGGATTCGAACCGCCGACCTTTCGATCGGCAAGCCCTAGGCGCTGAGGCTTTTACCCACAGCGCCACCCGCGTCCCAAGACTGTTTGTACTCTCTGTTTAAATGTGGGAAAGAGGAACCCAGCATTTTTGCATCCATGCAGTCCAGAAGAGTTGAATTTTGTGCCTGCCAAAAGTAGCCTCCCCTCACCTGGTGCCTTCTAGATGCTGCATGGTCCCAGTTCCCATCAACCCCAGCCAGCACTGCTGACAGTCATGAGTAATGGGAGTTGTAGTCTAAAAACAACTGGAGGGCACCACATTGGAGAAGGTAGCTCTAAAGGACAAGGATTGAGCACTGTGCATAAGTTCCCTTATTATGCACAATTTATTCCACTGTTTGGGGTTTTTTTGTGTCTGTCATTTATTCTACCTTTGCTGATCCTGGGAGGGGCTGATGAGCTATGCACCCCAACCCCTGGAAATCTTACATTCCGACTTCTGAAACATCAGGAGACCCAGCTTACTTGCACTGCCAGATGCTTCTCTGCACCTAAAAAGGCTAGATGCATGGGGTTTTTCAAAACAGGAGCTGTCATTCTTGCAGAGCTACATTCCTCACCCAGCCTGAGCCGTCTGCACTCCTGTAGCATTGCAGCATAACACAGCCCCATAGTGGTCTCTAAATTTCTATTGGCTTCTGCCAGGTGTTCCTCCAGGCATCTACATGCTGGGCTTCTTTTGCAGCCCGTGGTTGGGTTGCTATGGTGATGGCTGTCCAGCAAGTGAACTGGGCACAGGGAAGGCTAGGGAGCAAGCTTGTGCGTGCAGAGTTTTTTGAGCCCGTGGCATTTCCCCTCCCTCACTTCCCTCTCCATTTCCCATATCCCTTGTTTCAGAGGGGAAAGAGAAAATTGGCTGTGACCTTCTGCTCAACCCTCCCGGGAGCTCTGATCAGGAGGACGATGAGCAGGACTCGGGCCACCTCATGTTTGAGTTCTCCAACAAGCCGTTGCTCCCCTGCTACAACCTGGAAGTGTCTGTCTCCCAGGGGTGAGTAATGGCGGCATCTCCTTGTTGGGAGAGCTTGGGGAGCTTTTGAGAACGGGCCAAATTGTACCACCCCACTACTCCCTGGGAGAAAGAGGAGCCCTGAAGTCCGAAGGCCAGTGTCATTGGAAGGTGGTGAGCAGGAGGGAAGGAAGGACGGGTCTGTTGCAGACAACAGCTTTTGTGAGCCTTGGAGAAAGGATGAGGAGACATGCATTTGCTTGCAAGTCAGCTTTCCCTTTCCTTCTCCAGCTCACACAGGCACAGCAAGGTTTTGCCAGCTTCTCAAGGAGGGGAGGGGCATTCAGAGAGCCTGCTGTGACAAATGAGAGACTGGCAAACCATGACAAAATAACAGGCTTTGGGGGGGGTATATGATGCCTATTCTGCATATTAAGCATGGAAGTGGTGGGAGCTCCGTGGTTCCAAAAGGATGGGGGTGAAGGCAGGCAGGGTCGTGGCCAAGAGCCTGCATCTGCAAAAGCACCACTCCAAACTGCTGGTGCTGCAGTCGTTACAATGCTGTGACCCAGATAAAGGATGCAAAGGAAGCAGATCTCAGAATGTCTTGTGCTTTTGCATCATTGGTTCTGTTTTTTATTAGGCAGAAGCTGGGGGAGGGCCGCACAGCACAGAGACAAGCTACCTACTACCTGACCCAAGTCCTGCCTCCCCCCTCCTCTGCCCAGCCAACTGCTGAGATGTCAGTAGGGACAGGCTGCAGTGTATTCAAGCATAATGGGCACCCATGAGGGTTAGAAGCATGGTGTTCAAAAACAAAGCACTACCATCCTTTTCACTTACTTGCACCAGGCAGTTGTAGCCGTGGGTGATGTGAGGTGGGTGCTAACAGCTGGGGAGAGAGGATGCGTGGAGTTGCAGCGCGAGCACTTTTTAAGCTAGCAGGACCAGTGGTCAGGGATGATGGGAATCATAGCCCCAAAACAGCTGGATACCCACGTTTGGGGAAACACGGCACTAGAAGATAGGGCAGTTGCTCTGAGTACATTAGGGATGGGGAACATGTGGCCCCCTAGATGTCATTGAGCTCCAACTCCTGTTGGCCCCAGCCAGTTTGGCCAGTGGGAAGAATAATGGCAGTTGTGATCTAGCAACATATGGGGAAAATGGGCTTCCATCAAGATGGGATGGTGTCACTTATGGGTAGGTTTCAACCCTTGCATTTCAGCTTTTAGAACTTTGACTGTGGGGGTGGGAGGGGGAGAGTGAAATGGAGTACAGAGGAGGGATGGGCACAGAGAGCATGTCCCTACTGACCACCACGCTTCTCCCCTTTGCCCAGGCCCTGCAACTGGTTCCTCTTCTCGGACATGCTGAAGCGGCTGAAGCTCTCGTCCCGCATCTTCCAGGCCCGTTTCCCACACTTTGAGGTGACCACCCTGCCCAAGGTGGAGTTCCAGCGCCAGGTGTCGTTGAGCCAGGTGCTGGCCCCAAAAGAAATCCAGGAGCACATGGCGCCCCCCTTGGCTCTGGGTGCTGCAGAGACGGTGGAGCTGGTGCGCCACGAGCTGGAGCTGGCTCGACTGCTGGGCTCGGAGGTGATGTTGGAGGCCTGGAGCAGCTGATGGGGGGCTGGGCATTCCCCTCTGTCGGCGTCGGACTGCACTGCAAGGCAATAATCTGGACCAAGGAGAGAAGGTGACCTTCTTGCAGGCAGGGCTTCTGTCTGCCTGGTCCTCACCGCCTGCCCTCCTACCTTCCCACCAACCCTGAGGGTAGGAAGCTGCCGTCCCCTGTGCCCTGGACTCTGCACTCGTTCACCTGCTGCAGGGCCTCGGTGGCTTGGAAGCCTCTCCATGGAACTGTGCCTCTTTCCCCACCCCAAGCTCTTCGAGAGTATTTATTTAAAGTAGTATTTAATTTGTGGTGTTCTTTTTCTTTTTTTGTTCTTGCTAAGTCTGTATCACTGTGATTCGGGGGGGGGGGGAGAGTGGAGAGACAGGGGACAACTTCCTGCAGCCACCATCGCCTCTGGGATTCCCCTGAGTGACTAAGCTGGGCCTTCCTTTCTCCTGTCCTCCATGAAATAGCGAGAGGGAGGCTATTGTTTCTTCTCCCCCCTCTGTTTTAGAGACACCCAGCTTCTGTTCGGTGAGTAGGAGCCAACCTTCAGTTTCCACAATAAATTATTTGAGGGGCCGGGCCCCCCCAAAGTTGAGGAGCATAACCATTCAAATGGTGTGTGGTCATCACGTCTTGTGATCAGCTAAGCGATGCGACACCTGCCCCCCCCCCCAGTACTTTATTCAAGTTGGCACCCCTGGTTGGGTGCATTTCCCTCCCTGCCCTTTTTTATCATATTATTTTGTTTCTGATGTCCAGCCAGCCACTTTTCGAAACAGAATGATTACACAGCCAAAGGCACCTGGTGGTCTCAGCTATTTTATTTGCACACACCCCACTCCCTCTTTATAATTTCATCCTTGTTCAATCAGTTCGGCTGGCAAGGCAGTGCGGTCTTCAACGGGGTGGGGGCAGCAGAGAAAGAGAGAGAGCGAGATCATTTGGAGGGTAGGGGGGCAGGGTGTGGGGGTGTGCGGTACAGTTTTATTGTACAGTTGCTAACAAGGACTGGACAATCTCTTATTATTTTGGCTCTTCCCCTGCTCTGGGGAGGTTGTTTTGGGTGGTGACATTTTTGTTCTTTTGTGTTGTGTCCCCCCCCTTCCCACTCGGGGAGCTGCATTTCCTTGCACAGCTCCAAAATCAGTTTTCCAAGCAGGCTGTCTCTTCTGGCCCTGTTATGTACTGAGTTGAATAGGATCCAAACTGCAGCAGTCTGATTG
>JAXCMG010010158.1:25358-54889 GCA_034642415.1 Podarcis siculus
GCTGAATAAAGAGCATGAAATCACTTTGCGACTCTGAGTATATTTCAGGCCCCCTTCCTTGGAAAAAGCAAAGAGCATTCCCTTCTCTCCACCACCATCTCTCTCTTCCACCAAGGCTTTGGGGCATGTGCTGCTGCAGCTGCTGCAGCAGCTGCTGCTGCTGCTTCTGATTTGTTTTAAGCAACACTTTGGTGTCAAAAACACTTATGTACAGAAAAACCTGCATCAGAGCCTCAGTCTCCTGCCTCGTCTTTTGGGTCCAGCCTCTTACTTCTGAAGCCTGGTGGATAGGGCGGGGGGTGGGGGTGGGGGGAAAGCAACCCCATCATAGAAGTACTTCTGCTCTGAGGGGAAAATGGGTGTTATCTATATGCCGTAATGGCTGCCTTTTCCACCCATTTTTGGCAGTGAGTTGTGCAGACTAAAGAAGGCCGTTTACAACTTCCACTTGATGCTTACCTGTACAATAACAGTTGACTTTTGAAAACAGTTTCTTGCCATATCCCTCCCAGGACAAAGCAAGCTGTTGTTGGTTGGGGGAAGAGAGTGCTGGGCTCTTAGTCCCAGTACAGGCCGGCCAGTAAACCAAGATCAGCAAGGAAGGGAGATGGATTTTGGTTCTGATACTGTTGTCCATCACCTAAACTGTTGAACACGAAGGCATATTGAAGGACAGTTTTAATTTGAGAGCCTGCATTGTGTTTTTTGAAGGTGCATCATTTAAGCGACTTGCATTTTCCTGACTGGAATTCCCATTCCACTCACCCCTCAGCTAAAGCTGCTGTGATTCCAGTTGTATAAAACAGGGTGTTAGGAAGTTGAAAGGGTCAGCCTCCACGTACACTTTCTCTCCCAGCTCTATCCAAACCCAATGTTCTAATTTCTTTAAAGGAGTCAAGTGCTCTGTTCACACAGCTGGTTTTTTAGGACTTAGCCCCCTTTGCCTCTTCTTTAAACCAGGAGTGGGGAACGTGTGGCCCTCCAGATGTTGGGGAAACTCGGAACACCCCAGCCAGCATGGGCAATGGCCAAGGACTCTTGAGAGTCACAGGTTCCCTATACTCACTTTAAACAGTACCAGAGTATAATTATCTGCTGCAGAAAAATCTTAAGGCACTTTGCTGGGTTATCCCTCATACCATTCAGCTAAGGTGGGATTTGCTGCAGCAGCATCCTGTCTTTGCAAAAGTCTTCCCTGTCAGTGCTGCGCAAAGGGAAGGACTAGCTGCAGGGGGGCAGGCGGTCTGTTCAACATGGAAGGTTTTGTCCATGGACAGGAAACCTGTGGCCCTTTGGTTGCTGTGGGTGGACTTCAACTCCAAGCACTTCCAGCCAACTTACCCAATGGTCAGCAGCAGCTAAGGTGTCCACAGGTGTTTCCTATCTCCGATCAGCTCCATCATAGCTTAGCTGTACACAAGGTTTCTATTATTCCTGGGAGGAGGATTGGTTTGAAAAATCTGTCCTCCCTAGCTGGGATTATCTCCCACTTTGTCTTCAGCAGTTAGGTTGGCTTTCTAGTCAGGAGTGTTATGTGGGACTGTCACCTCATTTCCCAGAATCTCCTGGCACGGGCAAAGAACTGAGGGTGGAAAGTCAAGGCACTCTTCTTTGATGCAGGTATTGGGCAGAAGGCACAGGCATTCCTGTGTTTTCCACTCCATCCTGAAGCCCACTTGGAAAGTAAAGTAATTACCTCGTCACCCGTTACTACTCCTTTTCTCCAGCAAGAACTTGGGGTATCTCCTCCATCTTTTTTTGACAACAACCAACTTACAGTAGCAAGATTTCACTCCCTTGCTCTCCTACAGCAAGGGAAAGAGGTGGGTTCTCTCCTCAAAGCAGAGCTTTTACTGGCATATCAGGCTGCTTTCCTGGTGCAGAGAGGAATGCAGCAAGCTGGTGAATTTCTGGAACCCCCTGAATTGTGCCTGCTTTGTTTTGTGTTGCAAGTTGTCACTTATGATGCTGGGCTGGGCTCTAGGGGACTAGGGTTCATTCCTCTCCTGTGCCTGCTTTCCCTTTGACATGATACCTGTTCCCTACCCATGCCTGGGGCATGGAATGCCTGGATGAAAGGAGATGCTGTTCCAAACTCAAGTGGGATGCACACACAATCCTTGTTGGGCACAACTGTAGCTCCTGGGGGACAAATCTTGTCCTTTAATCTAGAAAAGCATTTATTGGCTATTCACTGGAACAAGGAGGCATGCTCCCTACTCTGTAAGGCAGGGGTTGGAAACTTGTGACCTGGCCATACTGCCCAGGGCTGATAGGAGCCAGGAGTCCAACATATGGCCAGTCACAGGTTCCCCATTTCTGTTGGAATAAAGGATATGCATGCCAGATGATAAACTGCCCAGTAGCCTAATCATGGATGTGAACCTCATTTAAATTTCTCCCTCCTAACTGCTTGGGATCCAAGCTGGGGCCTAGCATGAAGCTGTAGCCAATTATTATTACATGGTAGACTAGAATCCCCCAATTGTTTCTCATACAGAGCAGATGACTGGATTGGGTGGCTGCAAGGGTTGAGAGGGAATTCAAGGACGTCATGTGCCACCAGCAATGTGGAAGGAGGACACAAAAAATAAACCACTCCCCATGCCCCGTATCAGTCAATGAGCTGCACTGGTGTGTGACAGGCTCAAAGGGGGCATGGCTTGTCCTCACTGGTCAGTCTTCAGCATATGACAACAAACTATATATCTGGAGCCATGTAAAAACGGGCCCTTGGGCAGCTGCAGTAGTTCACCTGAGCTCATGAAAATCCTTCATTTCATGGAACATTTCAAAATAAGGGTGTTGAACAGCAGAAGCTTAAGTGTAATCTTAAGAACTGAAATGTGAAGTGGCTGATCGGCTACCAAAAGTATGCAACACCCTAAGATCAGCCTCTGTGCTTGAGGTCCTAAAGGTAACACCATTTTTAAAAAAAGATAATTGGGGAGCTGCCATGAAATTACAGGCCAGTTAGCTTAACATCTCTACTGGAAAAGCTATTGCAGAGCATTATTAGAGGTAGAATTACCAAGTGTACAAAAAAGAGAGTCTTGCTGAAAAATAACCAGCACAGTGTGTACATCTCAGAAACCTCCGTACAACTCACTCACTCCCCCCTTTGCAGCAACAACAGGAAGGTCTCAAGTTACACTGAGAACACAACCTTGAGAAGAGCGAAGAACACCCTGTCTCACGCTCAGTAACATCAGATGAATCACATGATGTAAACAATGAGCTGCTGGTTCGCAGCTGGTGAGCACTCATATCCCAACACATCTTGCCTCCCATAGCAGTTATTTTAAGAGCATCAATAAGTATATCTGCGGAGGTGCTGTGGTAGATACCGTATTTTCAAAACTTTTTGATACAGTTCCTCACCAAAGACTAATGAGTAAGCTTAGCAGTGATGAAATAAAGAGGATAAGGTCTTATGGATCAGCAGCTGGTCAACAATCAGGAAGCAAATGGTAAGAATAAATGGGCTGTTCTCACAATGGAAAACTGTAAGTAGGGCCCCCCTAGGATCAGTACTGGGACTTGAGTTTTGAACTATTATACTAATAACCTGGAGTTAGGGATGAGCAGTGAGATGGCCAAGTCTACAAATGACACCAAATTGGTCAGGGCAGTAAGAACAAAAAGGATGTCTCCAAACTGGGTGAATGGGCATTCAAATGGCAAATTCTATTCAATGTAAGTAAGTGCAAAGTGATGTCCATTGAGGCAAAAAATCCTGGCTTCAACTGTACACTTAAAGGGGCCTGAGCGAGTGATAGACTGACCAGGAAAAAGGTATTGGAGACATTCAATGGAAGCATCAACTAGTGTGCCACAGCTGTGGAGGTGAATACCATCTTATGGACCATTAAGAAAGGGATTGAAAACAACTGTCAGTATTGCAACACTACTATACAAATCTGTGGTGATACTGCACTTTGAATACTCTGTACAGATCTGGTCACTGTCCCTAAAAAATACATTGTTGAACTGGGAAAAGGTTCAGAAAAAGGCAAGCAAAACGATCATGGGACAGGAACAAATCCCCTCTAATGAAAGGATACATTTGTAATGCTGGAAAAAACAGTGCGTGTGGAAACATGTATACAATTATGCAAAATGTGAAGAAAGTGGGTAGGCATTTTCTCTCTTCTAATGCTACAAACACTTCCTCCAACCCAAGATGACTCTTCAAATTCATGAGGACTGAGTGTCCCACCCAAAGCCTCAGTCTGGGATGCATTTGGAAACTGGAGAGATGAAGGCCTAGGCACCAGGCTGTGTCAGCTTGTCTGCTTGTGTGCCCCCTCCCTGTCCTGCCCACCACAGTATATGTGAATATTTGTAATGGCCCAAGACTTGGGCTCTCTTTGCACCATAAATAAAACCAGATTCTAAATAGCAATCAGGGCCGGTTTCCTGGCAACCTCCCTGCTGCTGATTGGACACTGGCAATGCTTTTCTTTCTTTCTAGAGAAATAGGTGCTGGTACTCACCATGAAGTTGTTACATTAAGTGCCACACTTTTTAAACAACAAAATGAGGTGCTGGTACTGCATACCCTTGAGTACCCCCTGGAAAAAAAGCACTGAGCAATGGTTGTGTGAAGGTTAAGGTTGGGCAGTCACGGTGTAAAACAAGCCACTCCTTTCTGACATCAGCCTTTGAGGGGAAACAACTGTGCTGGGTAGGAGTGAAAATCAGGAGCTTCAGAGACCAGCTGCAACAGTATAGGAAACTTCTGGTCCTGCATATGATGTTGGATTCCAACTCCCATCAGCCTCAGCCAGCATGGCCAATGGTAAGAGATGATCAGAGTTGGTAACAGCTAGAGGAACTGCTGGTTCCTCATCCCTATAGAAAAAAGACAGTCACGGAACTGAGAAATTGCACAAAACAAATGAAATACCATGAAAATCCCTGAAACGAGAAGTAATCTACTAGAAATATTATCTTGTGGAAGTAAACTAAATATTAAAAATCAAAAGCTTAAGGAAAACATTAGAAAAACCTAAAACAGAACAAAGCCTTAACGGGATGCCAGCTACAAACCTCGTTTCACTGAACTATTCAGTTTCCTCAGAAGGAAATAGAAAAATCATAAACTTTAAATGATCAAAATTCAAAAAAGGGTAGAATCCCCCAAAATTCTGAAGTAGTATAATCCTAGCTTGACCTAGGTAAAGCAAAGCACAGTAATAAAGGATTGAGGACTCAACTGTGAAAATTCTAGTGCTGCTTTTACAAAAGGTTTAAAAACCTAAATGGCACAAATTCCAAAAAAAAAAAAGGAACACAAGATAAGCTGTTTTAGATTTTAAACAAACTCAAGAACAGGGCTGAAAAGCTCCCATGGTCTAGATGTTACTGCTGATGTTAAAGACTGATACCGGGTGTTTCCAATCACAGGTTTATATAGTATAGGGTGAATTTTTTTTTTTAAGGGACAGACCATCTTGTTAAAACAATGGATGGGGTTGGTAAAGTTTGGAAAAAATGACTGAAAAACCTCAGGGTTTTGGAACTCAAAATGATCCCCAAGTTGACTGTCCTTCACGTAGCTTGTCTCCATGGGTGTTCTGACCCCTGCACAGTCAGACATCCTGAATTTCTCAAGCAACTGCTCAATCTTGCCTTTCTGGACCAAGGTTTTTGAGCTTAAAATGGTTTCCAAGCTCTTTGGCAAAACCTTGCACCTGTTTTCCTGTCTGTGACACGTATAAGATGTCATCTACAAACACCAGGTTCAACTCCTGTGTTTCCTGACCCCTTCAGGTACAGGCAGCTGTCTGCAAGACTCCTTTGGAAACCCATGCTTCCCAAAGCATCATTCAGACCTATGTTCTAATTTCTGGCCAATTGTCTCAAGCCATAAATGGACTTCTGCAGCTTCCACACAACACCTGGCTTATTGCCCACAAACCCTGGAGGAGGTAGCATGTACAGATCCTCCTTCAGGTCTGAGTTCAAATAAGCCACATCTACATCAAAGTGGTGCACTTGGTGCCCTCTTTGTGCAGCTACTGCTAAGAGCATGCGCAGAGTTTCACTCTGGGAAGTATGAGCATACACTTCAATGTAATGCAGCCCCCTCCTCTGCATGAACCCTCTGGCTACTAGCCTAGCCTTGTACTGTGGTTCTCCAGTCGTTGTGGGCTTAATCCTGTAAACCCAGCAACAGTTCACAGCCTGCTTGCCTGCTGGCAGCTTCGTGGTGGTGAACACACCTAAAGACCTCATTGAGTTCAACTCCTTTCCCATTGCCTCTTGCCATTTCCTGGCTTCTGCTTCAGGCAACTGTTGAACTTCCTCAAAACTCTCTGGTTCACACTGCACTAAACCAACCCACACGATAGTGACCTCGAACCTCTCAGGAGGTATCCCTTTAGTAGTGCGTGTGGAACGTCTGAGCACTACCTCAGGTGCTCCCTCTGACCCACTGGGGCCAGCTAATGTGTCCTTGACATCAGAAGACTCCCCCTCTGACTTACTGCGCCTTTTGGCCTTCTGCACTGGTCTGATGGGAGATGAAGGCGCGCTCTTTTGCTCTAGCTTAATAGCCTGTGGAGATGCCTTTCCCTGTTCCTGCTCCTGGTCAGAGACCTGATCCTCAGCAGCAGATTCAGTGTTTACTTCTCCCTCCTCAGCAGAATCAAACAGACTCTCTGAGAGAATGTCAGGATTCCCATGGATCCGTGTCCACCCACTCTGCTCACAGAACTCAGCACTCCTGCTGACTAGAATCCTGGACTGATCGCCTTCTGGATAGGCAAACCTCCACCCCTTTGTCCCAGGCTCATACCCACAAAAGATCATTTTCTGGGACCTTGGGTTGGGCCTTTGGCACAAGAACCCAAGCCTCGCATCCAAACACACAGAAGAAATGCACCTTGGACTTCTTACCGTGCATCAGGAAATAGGGCATGTTCCCTACAACAGAGCTATATGAGCGATTAATCGTAAAGTTCACCGATTTCCAAGCTTCCACCCAAAAGCGCTGGGGCAGGCGCTTTTGGGCGGAAGTAGAGCTTCAGCTGCCTCTTGTGGTGTTCTGTTCCTGCGTTCCGCAATGCCATTCTCCTGGGGAGAATAAGTGACCGTCAGCCTGTGACGTATCCCTTTCTGGCGGAAGAAACCCTGCAAAGCAGACACAGTAAATTCTCTACCATGGTCACTTTGAAAGCTCTGTACACGTGTGGAAAATTGTAGTTCCACTGCCGCAATCCAGTCTCTGATCAGCGGCTCACCCTCACTCTTGTGTCTCAAGATGAACAGCCAACCATTTCAGGAAAAATCATCTGTCAGAGTGAACGAAAATTTGGCCCCGCCCAGACTGGCCACTGGCATGGAGCCACATAGGTCTGCATGTACCAGTTCAAAAGGTTTTGTGGTCACTCTGTCAGACCTAGGATAACTGCACCTTTTTACCTTTACTCTTTTGCAAGCTCTGCAATCCAAGAATTTATCACATGCCTTTATTTTGCATCCCTCAATGCACTCTGGAAGCTTCTGGATGTACTTCCAGTTGCTGTGCGACATTCTCCTGTGCCACAGATGCTGACACATATTGTGTGTGGGAACATTAGCACATTGGGCCTGTGCTGTCTCAGTGTCACCCCTACCTGCTAGAGGTGTTTCCAGAACATAGAGCCTGTTCTGACATTCAACACTGACCAGATGCTTCCCACCCCTGGAAATAGAACAGTCATCATTTTCAAAGCTAACCTTATAGCCATCCTTTACAAGAGCAGAAACAGATAGCAAACAACATTGCATTCCTGGCGCAGCATACACTTCCAGCTCTTCCTGTAGGAAAGAAACATAGACATTTCCAACAGTAGTCAACTGCCTCTGTGTCCCATCTGCAAGTGTGACTGCTTTTCCAGTTGAAACAGCTCTGCAGTTCCACATTTGGCTGCTAGATGGCAGCAGATGATGACTGGCACCAGAGTCGATGATCTAACGCAGCATGCTGACCTCACTGGAGCTGTCTTTGACTGTTGCCGTGGAAGTAGCAAGATGATAAGAAGTGCTGTCCCTCTCACTTCCTTTGTCATGTCCTCCCCTTCTAATCTGGTTGCCACGGGGACCTGGCTGGCTGCCATGGGAAATGACCTTGGAAGCATCCTGTGTAGCCTCCTTGGCTCTCCTCGGGCAGGAGCGACGCAGGTGCTGGTCAGAACCGCATACAAAGCAACGACGAAAAGAAGAAGAAGAGTTTGGATTTGATATCCCGCCTTTCACTCCCTTTAAGGAGTCTCAAAGCGGCTAACATTCTCCTTTCCCTTCCTCCCCCACAACAAACACTCTGTGAGGTGAGTGGGGCTGAGAGACTTTCAAAGAAGTGTGACTAGCCCAAGGTCACCCAGCAGCTGCATGTGGAGGAGCGGAGACACGAACCCGGTTCCCCAGATTATGAGACTACCACTCTTAACCACTACACCACACTGGCTCTCGAAAAGCTTGCACTGTGCCTTCTGTCTTTACTGCCCCCACCCCTCTTGCTGGCAGCTCTCCTTGAAGCTGTACTGCTTCTGGGGACGTGGCCTTTGGCTCCCGCTGTGGTTCCTTGGTGAACCCTCTCCAGCTCCTGCCAAACAGCCTGGGCATTCTCAAGACCCTCAACAAGTGGCAACTGTGAGCCATCCAAACTGAGCACTATAGATCCCAGGGCTTTCTGATCCTTCCTCTGTGAGGCATATGCTGCTGCAACTACTGCTGCTGCATCTCCGTCTGCAGCTTGCAATGGGGCTCCTTGCGTGGCCTCCCACAGACCTTTGGCTATTAGCCAGGCCTTGACATTCCGGGACCATTCCTCCCAGTTATGTCCATTGAGTCTCTCAAAAGGGACTGTGAAGGACTCTTGGCCTTCCGCCATCTTCTCCCCCGGGGCTTAGCCTACTCACGTTCCAGTAGCTCCTGGCAGCTGGTCCTGAAGATGAGGCCTTCTCACCAGCGAGCTTCACTGCCTCAAGCCTTAGGCAGGAGCTCCAGCTGACCTTGCTGCACTCCACACACATAGGCACGACGTGGCAGCTCCCAGCGTCTGGCACACTTCCTTGTGCCTCTGAGCCTTAAGACTTTTTCCTGGCTCCAAGCAGAGTATCGCAGCAGCAGTGTGTGCCTTGTGTAGGTGCAATAAATCACAGTCCGTACGGAAGCTTCTTTCTAATCTAAAGAGGCTTTAATGAACAGCATAGCACAATAAATCAGCCGGGAGATTGAGCAGCCATCCTCCCGGTTCATCAGCGAAAAAGCGAAAGTAACTCACACACAAAGAAAGATTCCCGTATGTGGAAAAAAGCCATACCTCAGTAGGCTGGACGATACACAGAACTGTTTAACTCTGTAAGTTCTGATTCTCCTCACACCTTTCATAACAAATGGAGTTCCTAGCAAACACTGCCTCCCCTCTTTTGCAGTTTCCTCGTGAAAGGAAGCTTACTTGGGAGTAAATTTACCTGTTAAGGCACAGAAGTAAAGGGGGGGGGGACTGAAAGAGACTGAAACGGAGGAGGGGGCATTTTCCAAGAAAAGAGGCCAGGAAATCCTGGATGATCTTACAGAGCCTTACAATATCAGGAGCCTTACAATAACCCTTCTGTCCAACTGAATCAAAGTTAAAACTGGACTCAAATAGACAATTGCTGGCTATGGAAGCTTCTACCTTTAATAACATTTTTCTTAGAAAGAACACCATATTTTCATAGTCATAATACTTCCAAGGATTCCTCAGAACAACAACAACAACAACAACAACAACACTTTTCTCTCAAAAGGAGACCTACCTAAAGCTTAATGAAATACATACACTGCATTTTAGCTTGCGAGAGCATTTGTGCTCAACTAGGCTAGTTGCAGCAGAAACATTAGGCTAACTTCACAGCACATTCCAAAGTAGACTAGAACACGGCTGCAGACTAGCTCTCTCATAAACTCAGTTACAAATTTATTTCCTCTTTAGTTGTCTAGGGAAGGGGGGGCAATACCCCTCTCAGAACACAGGTAAGCACATACACAGGATTTATTTTTCTTTTCTCTCTTTTCTTTCTACCACTTGGAGGAAAACTCTCCTTTGGAGCCTCTCTCAAATAACAAACATTTGCACACTTCATTCTCATATTTGTCTTGTTTAAGATTGATAAGGCCCAACATGGCTTCCTTAGATTAAATTTTTGAAGCTAGCTTGCATTTTTTTTAGATGGCACATTTAAGATAGGCAGCTACTGGATGTTACCTAAGGCCAATTTAAACACAGGAAAAACGTTTCTTAAACACAAATTGAAGGGGTCTGTCAGAGTCCAGGCAGGAAGTAAGCACCAACTGGGCTTCTTTCCCATCAGGAGTCTGCGGGTTCATTTCTTTTGATTGAGGTGCACCCATTTTAAGAGTTTTAATAGCGCTGGCTTTTACTTTTATACTGCAGTCGGGGTTTTATCCCCACTTTTCCAGGAAACACAATAAATAACCCACAGTAGACTCAATCTGGACAACTCTGAGGGATTAGTACTGTGACACACTGCCGTTCATCTAGCCTGACTTACTAGGCTGGTTCAGCTGTTGGCCTTCCTGGCTACTAAGCTAACAGTGCGGTCAGCGATCTCAAACCCACCTTTTTGATCATTAAATCAGCCAGGGAGCCCACAGCAACCTCCTGCCTCTTACAATCTAAAATCAGAGTTCCCTACTGGACGCTTGCACAGTGCAGTGCCAGATTGGGACTCAGGAACAAAAGAAAGGAAAGGAATCAGATGCCCTTGCGTTCTTTGGCTCATAGGTAATCTCTCTCTTTTTTTAAATTGTAATTTTTATTAGGTTTTTTTTACATACCATTTTCAACAGTAATTAAACATATTTTAACATCTTATTCAATATTTTGACTTCCATCAGTCCAGTCTGAAAATTTTCCAATCTAATCTCTTAGTATACATTTCTTATTTTCCCTGTTACTTTTAAAACTCATTACCAATATCTCTATTCTTTATCTACTTTGTAGCACTTCATATATTTCTTCCTACAAAACTTTTTGTAGTCCTACTAGCGTTATTTGTTGGTTACAATTGCTCTTCAAATAGTTCATATACTTCTTCCAGTCTTCTGTAAATCTCTGCTCCCGCAGGTTTCGAATCCTTCCTGTCATTTTGTCCAGTTCTGCATAGTCCATTATTTTCGTCTGCCACTCTTCTTTCGTCGGAATTTATTCTTGCTTCCATTTCTGGGCTAACAATACTCTTGCCGCTGTTGTTGCATATAAAAATAATTTAACATCTTGCCTATTTATATCCTGACCTATAATACCAAGTAGAAATGCTTCTGGTTTTTTAAAAAATGTATATTTCAACATCTTTTTCATTTCATTATATATCATGAAGTTCTTTATTTTCTTACATTCCCACCACATATGATAAAATGTTCCTTCTTTTTCTTTACATTTCCAACATTTATTATTTGTCTTATATATTTCAGCTAATTTCACTGGTGTAATATACCATCTATACATCATTTTCATCATATTCTCTTTCATTACAGGCTGTAACTTTTATCCTTTCATTCCACAACCTTTCCCATTCTTTAAGCTGTATATTGTAGCCAAAGTCTGTTGCCCAATGTATCATTACAAATTTCACTTCCTCATCTTTCAAATGCCATTCCAACAGTATTTTATACATTTTAGACATTGTTTTACATTCATTGTTTAATATTTCTATTTCAAATTTTGATTTTTTTATCATCAAATCCTTTTTCCTTTAAATCCTCTTTGTATATTTCATTGACTTGGCAATAGTGCAACCAATCATTCAATCAACCAATCTTTAACCTCCTCATAAGGTTTCATTTTTCAATTATTTCCTTCCCCCCCCCAACAATTTCTCATAGGTAACCCAATTTTTACTCATATTTATCTTTTTCACACTCACAGCTTCTAATCGGGATAACCACCATGGTGTTTTACGTTCTAGTAGGTTTTTGTACCTATCCCATACTTCATATAAAGATCTTCAAAATATATGATTACCAAATCCTTTATGGATTTTTGTTTTATTATACCATAAATATGCATGCCAACCAAATCTGTTACCATGACCTTCCAAATCCAATAAATCTGTATTTTTTAACAACATCCATTCCTTTAACCAACAAAGGCAAACTGCTTCATAGTACAACTTCAAGTCTGGCAGGGTGAAGCACCCTCTTTCCTTAACATCTGTTAACAATTTATATTGTATTCTCGGTTTCTTCCCCTGCCAGATATATCTTGAAATTGCTTTTTGCCACTCTTTGAAAATTGCTGCCCCCTTAATTATTGGAATTGATTGAAATAAAAACAACATTTTTGGTAGCACATTCATTTTTATAGCCAAAATCCTTCCCCAAAATGATAATTTCATTCTTCCCCATATTTCTAAATCTCTCTTAATTCCATTCCACACCAGTGTATAATTATTTTGAAATAAATCTATATTCATTGTGGTTAACCACATTCCTAGGTATTTTACTTTCTTAGCTACTTCTATACCAATCTCCTGCTGCAGCATATCAACCAAGTCTTGTTTCATATTTTTAACTAATATTTTAGTCGTACTTTTGTTTAATTTAAATCCTGCTACTTGTCCAAATTGTTCTATTACTGTAATAACCTCTTTGGCATTATTTAATGGTTCTTGGAAGTGAGAGCTGGACCATAAAGAAGGCTGATCGCCGAAGAATTGATACTTTTGAATTATGGTGCTGGAGGAGACTCTTGAGAGTCCCATGGACTGCAAGAAGATCAAACCTCTCCATTCTTAAGGAAATCAGCCCTGAGTGCTCACTGGAAGGACAGATCCTGAAGCTGAGGCTCCAATACTTTGGCCACCTCATGAGACGAGAAGACTCCCTGGAAAAGACCCTGATGTTGGGAAAGATTGAGGGCACAAGGAGAAGGGGACGACAGAGGATGAGATGGTTGGACAGTGTTCTCGAAGCTACAGACATGATCTGACCAAACTGCGGGAGGCAGTGGAAGACAGGAGTGCCTGGCGTGCTCTGCTCCATGGGGTCACGAAGAGTTGGACACGACTAAACGACTAAACAACAACAATAGTTCTTCTATAGTTAGTACTTTCCGGCCAACTGAAATTCCTTTTATTTTCTCATTTTCTCTTATTGTCCTTAGAAGGTCTTCCAGTACCGATATGAATAATAGTGGTGAAAGTGGATTTACTATCAATTTTGCTTTTTGATCAGAGTATGTAGCTTTTATACCTTTTATAAATGATTGTCCAATGCCCATTAATTCCATATTCCATAAAATCCCAGGATATATTATCAAAGGCCTTTTCCACATCTACAAACATTAACATCGCTGGTTTATGGCCGTCAGGTATTCAATTATGTTCACAATATTCCTTATATTATCTTTCATCTGACTACCAGGAAGAAAGCCTGCTTGATCTTCATGCATTGTCTCATTCATTACTTTTTTCAGTCTATTTGCTAAGATACTAGCAAATAGCTTATAGTCATTGTTCAACAGTGAAATTGGCCTATAATTTTTCACTTGTAATAAATCAGAATCGGATTTTGGTATTAATGTGATATATGCTTCTTTCCATGTTTCTGGTATTTCTCCCTTACTTAATATGTTATTTATCACTTCTTTCAATGGTACAAGTAGGGTGTGCTTTAATTCCTTATACAGTGGTGCCTCGCAAAACGAAATTAATTCATAATATTTTGCTGTGAATCCATCTGGCCCTGGTGCCTTTCCACTTTTCAATTGTTTTATTGCTTCTTTAATTTCTTCTTCCTCTATTCTTCCATTTAGCCGTTCCTTCTTCTCTGTCAGAATTTGTTGCACTCCTTTCTGTTTCAAGAATTCCTCTATCTTTTTACGTCCTCCTTTCCAGTTTTTTTTATACAGTTGTCAAATCATTTTCTAATTTCTTTCAGATTTTCTACTTCTTTTCCATCCAGTATTATATAGTTTATTGCACTTCGTTCTTTTCTTTTTTTTAATTTGCCACGCCAACCGTTTAGCTGATTTGTTGGCATGTTCAAAGTTCTTCTGTCTCATTCTTTTAATATTCCATTCCACTTCTTGATTGATTATCATTGCAAATTGGCTTTGTAACATCTTAATATTTTGATTAATTTTTGGGTCTCTCGGATTTTTTATTAGTTTTTTCTTATTTTCCATAATCTGATTTAAAATCTCTTTTTTCCCTTTCTCTCTGAATTTATTCCTGATGCTATTTTGTTGTATAAAGAAAGCTCGCTTAACCGCTTTACTGGCATCCTAAACAACACTCATTTTGGTTTCATAGGTCATCTCTAACAAAGATTGCCATGGCAGAGGTGTGCCTGCGCCTGGGAGTTATAGTTTTGGAGTGATAGTTTGCACAACCTTTTCTGGACACCCTCCGAGAGACTAGGTAGGCAAATAGAAGTAAAGGGGAAGAGACACACAAGACCCTCCTCTGGGCAACTCCGATGGATTCGGGTCTGTGGTGAAAATTAGGTGATGGAAAAGGGAGGGAGAAAGTTTACATTTGAAGGTAGGAAAGGAAGAGTTAACAAATTTTGGTTGCTGTGGTTTAGAGAACCCAAACCACTACCCATGTTTCCTACTTATACTCACTTCCGCATGCGCTGTTCCTGGCGATCCCAGGATCTCTTGACTGATTGTTTAAGGCTGGCCTGATCGAGCTTTGCTTCCTCTGGTTAACCCTGCTGGACCTCCAGTTATTTCCAGACCCTGGGATTGCTGGAGGACTGGTTGTTCCTCCTGGCAAACTGCCTGGTGTGCACTGGATCACCAGTTCTTCCTCACTTCCAGAATCTGGGCAACCAAATGTCTCTTTGTGGTCGTCATCTGTTGTAAACAAAATCTGCCCTTTTTCCCTTATGGGGTATCCAAGAGCCCATATAGAGTCCTTATGTAGGTTCCCTATTGGTAGGAGAAAATAACAGAGGCCAACCAGAGAACACTGAGAAGTAAAGCAGCTAGTAAGCCTGATCTTTATTGATCAGTTGCAACAGGGTGCTCCCCTCACACGCAAGAAAGGAGGAGGAGCCCAGAACAAAGGTGTGCCTGCCCTTATATAGACATTTTAAATTCCCTGCCCTGGAGCTCAAGACCACCACTCCATACATCATACATACACCACAGAAGGGGTGTAAACCAAGACCACCCCCCACAAGCATCATACCTACATCACAGAAAAGGTGGTCTAAAACAGAAATTTGAATGTAGCAAGTTCTTAACCCGAGGTACTATTTCTGGGTTAGCGGAGTCTGTAACCTGAAGTGTCTGTAACCTGAAGCATCTGTAACCCGAGGTACCACTGTACACAGGTCATGTTGACAGTCCACTTTTTCTTCTTAAAGTGGCAAGTGTTAATAATATGTCCATCTTACAAAAATCACTTAGAGGGTTTCCACAATTGCTAAACAAATCCTGTTAAATAAAAAAATGTCCATATTGCACTTTGTTTTCTCTCCTATCCTTCCCCAGGCAAAGTCACAAGCTTAATAATTGTTGTTGTTAATATTATTAAAATTTATTACCTGCCCTTCACCCTAAGGTGGGTTACAACATTAAAATGCAATATAAAAACAGTTTAAAACCAACTTACAACCACAGAAATAAGGTGGATTCTAAAACTGTACACCTCAGATGTCAAAAGCTGCAGTAAGGAAGTGTGTCTTCAGCACTCTGACCGGAATCATTTTAATGAAGGTGCCAGATTGCCCTCTATTGGGAGGGAATTCTACAACTTATGGGCTGCCACATAAAACACCCTCTCCTGTGTCGTTGCAAAAAAACCAACAACACCCCAAGCTCCTGAGAGCAGAGGAACCACTAAGAAGACCAGCTCTGCCAATCTTGGCACCCAAGAGGATCTCTAGTGAAATAGCTGCAGAGCTGCTCACGATCTTTGTGTTATCATGGATGCTAGCCGGTAGGCATCTTCCGCAGCCAGTTTTCCCTGGTTCACTCTGAAATTTGCAGGAAACAGTGTTGTGTTTAAGCTTATCTTGGGGAAGAAAGATCATTTTGTGCTGAATATGGCATGGATTCTTGCAAATTGTCTCAACTGCTCATTAATGACCCTGTTGGCGAGCTGCATGTCTGAGACCCCAGTGCTGGTGTAAAAGCAAGTGAGCAGCTCTGTGGGAAAATGCAAGAGTCTATGGGAAGGTTATGAAAAGCAACCACTTTGTGATCCCATTCCCTATATGGACCCGGTTCCCTGCATGGCCAAAACAAGCACTTGGGTCACATATGTTGTTTTTCCCTGAAGAATAGCCAAGCCTAAGACACACTGCGGATTCCTTCACCACCCGCCCCATAATTGTCTTCATTCTGCAAAGGCTTTTTGTTGTGGCTGCATGCTGGGCTAATAGCTTCTTCCTATTATAAACCTTGAGGAATTGTGTGTGTGAAAATCTGTGCTGAGGAAGAGGGTGTCCCCTCCTGCAGCTGAAGGATGTGGTGCATCCTCAGTAGGCTTTGTGCTGTCAATGCTGGACATGCGCCTCCCTTTGTGGGTAGCAGTGTTCTTCAAGGAATTTAGGTAGCGTTGGAGAAATTACTAAGGCATTGGCATCAGTAGGCTGCATTGATGCTGTGGGGCCACAGGAAAGGTCCAGAATATGTTGGTGCAAGTAGAATCTAACTCTGAATGTTTAAAGGAAGTTTTTTGTAACCCTTCTGGCTATGAAAGATGCGTGTGGATGATACCTACTGAAAGCTCAGAAGCTAGAGAGTTGCTGCCTGTCAGATTTCTTTCTAGGCCTGTGTGTTAAAAGTACAGGTGATTCATGTTGGGGGCTATGTTATGTGCTCCATGCGCAAAAGTGAAATGTGCATAAGCGGGGAGCACCCTGGAGAGTCCTCATGGGTCATGAGGAGACTCTCCCCAGAGCCCGAAGATGACAGTAATCTGTCTCCATAGTTGGAGCCAGTAAATGCTTCTGGATACCAGTTGCTGGAAACCTTAGGGAGGGGAGAGTGCTGCTCTTGTGCCCAGGTCCTGCTTTCAGGTTTCCCACAGGCATCTAGTTGGCCACTGTGAGAACACGATGCTGGATAAGATGGGCCATTGGCCTGATCCAGCAGGCTTTTCTTATGTTCTTAAATTATATAGCAGTTAAGTGGATAGAGCATTTCATTCCCTTCCAAGTGGGGAGGAGATTGATCACAAAAGAAGAGGAATAAGATCCTCAATGGGGAATATGTGGACATTTTCACCCTTCTCCCCCCTGCCAAACTGGTGGGAAGGGGTGAAAAGAGGCGCCCTTATGGTAAGAGAAGGTACAGAACGCCTAGAGCGGAGCACACTTTTGATAATTGGTTAGATGGTTACCAGGTTTTCATGGGAGTAGTGTGCGCTGCGTATCCCCGCCGCTCCATGGATCTCGTGGCCTACATGGCTCACGTACGCAGGGCCCGCGCGCTCGCGGGAGAGAATGCTGCACTGATGTATGATGAGAATTTTCGTAGAAATGCGTCCCTGCATCCCACCACCCGATGGGACCTTACCGATCCAAACTTCTGGGGAGAGGACATGAACCCATACATTGAAAAGAAAAATCTGGATTCGCCAAAAGTGGGTAAGACCGAGGTCAAACGGCGCCGCCAGTGTTGGGAGTTTAACAGGGGCACATGCTCGCGCCCCTTTTGTAAGTACCTCCACGAGTGCTAGCGTTGCTGGGGCAACCATCCCGCCTCTGCCTGCTTCAAGGGTAAGCAACAGCCCTTTCGTGGCGGCAGGGGGCACTTCCACGGCAACGCCAGGGGCGCCCCCGGATCCGCACACCAGGGACCAGGTAACCGCCAGTAAATTGGACACAGCTTTACCAGGGGCACCAGGGTATACTTCCGTCCGAACTCATGTAACCGTCAACAACTTTGATCTCGGCATGGCCTTTTCCCCGATCCGCCTACAGCCCTTAAATGCCCTTCTAGACCAATACCCGGATCGGGAAGCCGCGCATTACCTATGGGAAGGTTTCTCAAAAGGTTTCAGAATACCGGTCGCAGTTTCTCCCAATTCAAGCGAACCCCAAAATCAGAAATCAGTGAGGGAGAGGCCCGATATAGCTAGGAAAAAGATAGAGAAGGAAATTAAGGCAGGAAGAGTGGCAGGTCCCTTTGCGGAACCCCCCTTGGCCGGACTCCATTTATCCCCTCTGGGTATCGTTCCAAAAAAAGGCCCCGGGGGAATTTAGGATGATTCATAACCTTTCCTACCCTAGGGGGGGCTCAGTCAACGATGCAATCCCCCAGGAGCTCTGTTCTGTGAAGTACGCCTCATTTGATCAGGCAGTGAAAATGATTCGGAGATTTGGGCAAGGGGCATTTTTAGCAAAATGCGACATCGAGTCGGCCTTCCGCCTTCTCCCTGTCTGTCCAGAGGACTTCCGATGGTTAGGTTTCAAATTCGAAGGGGCCTACTTTATAGATAAGGCGATGCCCATGGGCTGCTCCATAGCTTGTGCAGCCTTTGAATCTTTTAGCACATTTTTGGATTGGGCACTACGTCACAGAACAGGGTCTCTGGGAGTGTCGCATTACCTGGACGATTTTATTTTGGCCGCTGATACAAAATCCCATTGCTTAACTCTCCTCGAGGCCTTTATAACTCTGGCAGGGGAATTGGGGGTACCCCTGGCCGCTGACAAAACGGAGGGTCCGGCCACGTGTATGGTGTACTTGGGCATTGAGTTGGATACCGTCGCTCAGACCTCCAGGTTGCCAGCTGAAAAACTCTTGGCGCTCAAGGCTATGATCCAACAGCTGTTGCCTCTAAGGAAAATTACCCTTAAACAGATTCAATCTCTGCTGGGTCACTTAAATTTTGCCTGTAGGGTAGTAGCACCGGGCCGCCCCTTCTGTAATCGTTTGGCCAGATTATCGGCGGGTCTTAAGGCACCACAGCACAGGGTCCGCTTATCCAAAGAAGTTAAGGCTGACTTGGGCGTCTGGTTGCGATTCCTGGAAAAATACAATGGTGTATCCCTGTGGCAGGACTCCATGGCACTCAACACCGACTTCCAAGTACAGTCCGATGCGGCCGGGTCACTGGGTTTTGGGGTCTACTTTAAAGGCCAATGGTGTGCTAGAGAGTGGCCCCCAGATTGGCAGGGACAGCCCATCACCCGTGACCTGACATTCTTGGAATTCTTCCCCATAGTGGTGGCGGTACACCTCTGGGCAGAGCAGTTCAGCAATCATCGGGTATGTTTCAATACAGACAATCAGGCCGTGGTAGCGGTCCTAGCCAGACAATCCGCGCGCTCCGCCAGGGTGGGAAATCTATTAAGATCATTCGTGCTGCTATGTTTGGAGCGTAACATATACTTTTCGGCCAAATTCGTACCTGGCGTTAATAACGACATCGCGGATGCTCTGTCTCGATTTCAGATGGAGCGCTTTCGCTCGTTAGCGCCGGATGCGGAGCAATCATCGATGCCTTTCCCGGAGCATCTCTGGAATCTTGGGAGAGAGAAGTAATGAAGGGAGTATTCGGTGCCGTGGCTCCTTCCACGATGCGATCTTATAAACAGGCGTGGGCGGATTTCATAGAATTCCGCAGTAAATTACCAGGCGCGAGGCCCTTTGCTATACCGTCAACAAGGGAGGTCCTCCACTACTTGGCTCACCAAAAAGAGTTAGGCAGGGCGCCTAAGACCCTTAATATCCGGTCGGCAGGGATTTCTTACTTTTGTAAAGCCTTTTTCGCCACCGACCCGTGCGCGGCCTTTATCGTGCGCAAAACTCTAGAAGGTTGGCGCAGACAGCATCCCCCCAGGGCATATGGGAGGTGGCCGATAACGTATGACATCTTGTCCCAGATTCACAAGGCACTTCGCGTGGTTTGCTGGTCTAAGTATGAAGCGCGCCTATTCTCGGCGGCGTTCTCCATATCATTTTTTGGCGCATTACGGGTTGGGGAGGTCGTATGCGAAGGGGGGGTTTCCCATATACAGCGGGGCATTTTATTAAGCGACCTGACCCTGTCTCAGTCAGACCTAATGGTTCGGGTGCGGAGTTCAAAGACAGACCAACAGGGTAAAGGGACCCTTCTCCGCCTTCCAGCAGCACAGGACAAGGGGCCATGTCCGGTTAGGGATACGAGACGCTTTTTATACCTAAGACCCAAGGTCCCGGGTCCCTTACTGATTCACGCAGATGGGTCGCGTCTAGCTAGGCAGCAATTCACCCGGGTGATGCGTTTGGCATTGGCGGCATGTGGGCTGCCTGCGGACGAGTTTGCAGCACACTCCTTTCGCATCGGGGCGGCCACCACCGCAGTGCATATGGGGCTCTCCACGGAGCGGATTAAGGAAATCGGGAGGTGGAGATCCAATGCTTATAAAGCTTATGTCAGAAGTAACATATGACTAGGAAGAATACCATTGAACTCTCTTTCCCTGTCTGCTTGCTTTCCAGGATCTAAAAAGGTGCGCATTTGGTTGGTGGGCCACAGTATAGTACATTGGGCCAAGGATCGGGCCATGAGTACAGGTCGGGGGCAAAATCTGGAGTTGCCCGGGAATGTGGAGCTGGCCTGGCTAGCGCGGAGAGGGATGCGCTGGAGTGAGTTTAAGCCAGCGGTGATGGCAAGAGCGGCCGCAGAGGGGCCTCCTGATGCGTTGCTGATTCAATTGGGGGAAAATGACCTCGCATATCGCAAGGCGATTGATCTCAGATGGAACATTTTTGATGACCTGTCCGAGCTGGTGACAGTGTACCCAAACATCAAAATACTGTGGTCCTCGTTGCTGGAGAGGAGGACATGGAGGGATTGTGAAAGCCCTGTTGGTGTGAATAAATCGAGGAAAGTTTTAGAGCGGGCAGTGGAACGTAGAGTGGTGGCTTTGGGCGGGCGCATTATTCTGTACCCAAACATACAGTTCAGCAACAAGGCCCTTTATAGGCGGGATGGTGTGCATTTGTCTGATGCTGGGAACGACTTATGGTTGGGAGATATCATAGCAGGTATTAGGGGTTGGTTACAGGTCTGAAGGTATTGGCGGTGAGCTGCGCTCGAGTGGCGGTTAGGCATTGGCAGGGGTCTATTGTTATGCAAATGGATGGGGGGAAGGATACGCCATCACCTTCCCCGAGAAAAGGGTCGTCCGGTAGAGGACTCCGGGGGCGTTGCCTTGTCCGAGACCTACTAAGGTGAGGGCCGCCGGCACGCCCACGAGCGGTGACACCCGTGGGGATCCTAGTCGGCGTACTCCTGCAGGGCACCCACGGTTCGTGTTCAACCCTTCCCGGTTACCATGCCGGGTAGTGATAGGAGCCAATGCCTAAGGTCAATACCTTCAATTCTGTAATCAATAAAGTTGTGGCCATTTACGCCCATTAACCATAAATAATGTGTCCTGTGTCGTTATTCCATTTGGGGGAGGGAACTTGCCACGCAAAGCCATTTCCGAGCATCGGGAGGAGAGGGTGTTGCGGGCTGGCCCCTCCCACAAGCGCGGGGGCTGGAACCTAGCCCCCGCGAGAACTAGGGATTCCCCGGGGGCGTGCCTTGCCGCCTTCCCACCGTCCGCCAATCGGCGGGCGGGGAGGCGTGGCCTGGGCTATTTAAGGCCAGGCACGCCCCGGGATCCCCCTCTTTACCCTTCTGCAGCGAGAAGTTTTCCCAGCCCACCCACCCTTAGGTTAGGCAGGATTGACCTTGCTATGGACTTCGGTTGGTCGCCGCAAGGGGCCTGGTAGGAATTTTTCCAAGTTGGCGGATTTTCAGCCTTTTGGTTTTTTCGCCTACCTCGTAGCAATTCGTCACAACTTTCGCGGTTTTGGCGGTTAGGCATTGGCAGGGGTCTATTGTTATGCAAATGGATGGGGGGGAAGGATACGCCATCACCTTCCCCGAGAAAAGGGTAGTCCGGTAGAGGACTCCGGGGGCGTTGCCTTGTCCGAGACCTACTAAGGTGAGGGCCGCCGGCACGCCCACGAGCGGTGACACCCGTGGGGATCCTAGTCGGCGTACTCCTGCAGGGCACCCACGGTTCGTGTTCAACCCTTCCCGGTTACCATGCCGGGTAGTGATAGGAGCCAATGCCTAAGGCCAATACCTTCAATTCTGTAATCAATAAAGTTGTGGCCATTTACGCCCATTAACCATAAATAATGTGTCCTGTGTCGTTATTCCATTTGGGGGAGGGAACTTGCCACGCAATTGCTACGACCCCAACTCCCCTGGCCGCAGATCTAATCAGCTGGATTGACACCCCCCTGCCTCCACTGACAAAGGCTATACATCTGGAGAATTCTACGGAGCGTGAGTTACTTCTATCCTTCTCCCAATTGCCAAAACTGGAGCGAACAGAGATAACGGACAGATTGGACGAGTTGCTACTCTGTCTCCGTAACTCAGAAGATCATGCTCATGTAAATAAGAAGAATTCCTCACCAATTGTAGATCAGTCTACACAAGCCCAAGTGGTACCTGTTTTAACGACCTTTGATCTGCAACCTGGCTGTACACGGCCTCGGGATGTCAAGCCCGGGCAGGATACAGTGGAAGATTCGACAACCCTCTGGTCAAACTCGGAAGCTGTGGCAAGACTGAATGCTCTTTTGGAGGCAAACCGAAAAGGATGCCTCCCACCCGCCTTACACTGCATGTTCCCTACAGCAACCGCAGATCCAAAAGGCCCACCCCCCTCAATCTTAGAGCATACTTTAAATGCAGAGTCTATGGACCTGTCGTTAAGTGATACTCCCGTGCACCAGAATCCATCCCTGCAACTACCAATAATTAAGCCTCAATCCATGGCTGCTGCTGCGGTAAGTGGTGCTCGGAAATTGCCTTGTAAGCAAGCTACAATTACTTCCTTCTTCCAGCCTATTGCCCCCCCTCGCCGCATGCATTCCCAGGTGGATTCTGCCGTGCTGGTTCCACAAGGCCCAGCATGACTCGAAGGGGAGACCAGGAGATTACTTACTTTCTTATCCTGGAATGTAGCTGGCATTAAACCTAAGCTGATGGATCCATCCTTTGTCGCCTACATAAAAGGCAGTCATATTCTTTTGCTGCAAGAGACCTGGGCTTGTGAGGGCTTCTCCTTATCAGGGTATAAGGGCTTCTACCTGAATGCACAACAGAATCCACTATCACCTGGTAGACCACAAGGTGGGTTGGCTACCTTAGTTTCTTTGGCCTTAAATCTGCAGGTGGAACAAATCGACATCCAGTCGTCATCCATGCTGGGTGTAAAGCTACAAACAGCGGAGGAAGTGTTTGTGGTGATTAATGTTTATTTGCACCCAACCTATAAGAAAAACCTGGTGGACCAAAGATGGAGGGGAATTCAACTGACTCTTGAAACTCTCCTTGAGAAATATCCTGAAGCCACCTTCCTAGTTGCAGGAGATTTCAACGGTCGATTGTCTCACTCTGATAAATCATTATTTGCTAAATATAATAAATATCCCTCACTACCCATTTTAACCTCAGACCTTTTACCCAGGAATTTTAAAGACAGTGTTGCTACATACGCAGGTTTTAAATGTAGACAAACTTTGATGGCTCTTAATTTTCACCTCCTAAACGGAGCTCTCAGTTCTGATTACCCTGCCGAATTTACTTTCTAGTCAGGCTCCCGAGCCTCTACCATAGACTTTATTTGGACATCAGTAGACCTAATTCCCAAAATTTCCAACTTTAGGGTGGTAACGAGGCTGGAAAGTGACCATTTTCCATTAGAACTCTCTCTGACCCTGGATGGAGAATTGGCTATCTATTCCTGTGTGCCTATTACAAATAACCAGCTTCAGATGAGGCCCACTGCCTTAAAATGGACTGACAATATGGCTCAACGGATAAATGAACTTCTTTGGTCAGACCAACTGCAAGAGACAAGGGACTCCCTTATCCAGGCAGTTGAGCCACTGCCAATATATGACAATTTAGTAGAACTGCTAAAATCTTCGTTGGCTAAGACCCCGGTAATGAATAGTAACCATTTCTCTCATAAAAAGTGGTTTGACGAGGAATGTAGACACTTCAAGAACAACCTATATAATGAATTCTTGGCATATAGGGCATCAAATGACCCCGCACCTAGCAGTCACCTTATGAACCTCAAGAGAAGGTATAAAGCACTATTAAAGGAAAAGAAGCTTGCGGCAGAAAGAAATGATTGGAAGAACCTTCTAAAAACTGCAGAAAATAGAAATCCCTCCTCCTTTTGGCACCAAATTTCTCATTACCTGGGTAGACCGTTGTCAAGGATAGAACCTCAAATTTCAGCTGACATCTGGGAAAGCTTCTTCTCCGATTTATATGCAGCTCACGCTGCCAGCGGAGGAAGGTTAGATTTGGCCCCCTTGCCTGAGTGGGATCCTGTTACCTGCTCTGAAGTGGAAACACTTATAGGCCAATTTGAGGCGGGCAAGGCACCCGGAGACAATCTTATTTCCATAGATGTTATTAAAGCCAATATGGATTGGTGGTGTCCACCCCTACCAGCTCTTTTTACTTATATAAACAAAACAGCACAATTTCCTCCAAGCTGGAACTCGGCACTGATTGTGTTAATTCACAAGAAAGGGCCGTGCACAGACCCGGCCAATTTTAGACCAATTAGCCTGCTAAATGTTATCGGGAAGATCTATTCAAGATTTCTACTTAACAAATTAACGACCTGAATGGAAAGCAACAATATCATCGCAGAGGAACAGGCGGGTTTCCGCCCCGGAAGATCAACAACAGACCAAATCTTAATCCTAAATCACTTGACCACCAAGTATGCTGGCAATGGCCTAAAAGCCCTCCACGTCGCCTTTATAGACTTTAAGCAGGCCTTCGATCTAATTCCCAGGAACCAGCTATGGACAAAATTGGCAGCGACATCTATTGACCGACGCCTTCTCCTGCTGATTATTAATTTGCATACAAATACCCTCCTGAGGATTAGGCTAGATAGTAAGGGGCTAGTCTCCAATCCGGTTGCCACCACTAGGGGGGTAAGACAGGGCTGTTTGCTTGCCCCTGCTCTGTTTAATTTCTATATTAATTCGCTAGTGGTGCATATGGCAAATGCTGATTTCCATCCACCAAAACTGGCAGGACGAGCCTTGAATGTCCTACTGTATGCGGATGATGCCGCCCTATTAGCTACCTCCCCCATCGGATTAAGGAGGATGCTTCGAGCTCTTCATGAATATGAGATCCAACACGAGCTCCAACTAAATTATGCCAAGACCAAAATAATGGTCTTTGCTGCTCAACTGAAACCTAATTTATGGTCAATTAATGGTATCCCTTTAGAGCAGGTCAGTTGCTTCAAATACCTGGGTCAGGTTGTAAGATCAAATAGGTCCTTCTTGGCGCACAGAGAATACATAGCCTCAAACGCATCCAAAGTAGCCTTGGTGATTAGAACCCTGTACTCCAAGAAACAGGCACAAACTGTCAAAGTTGCCTTGCGACTCTTTAAAATGAAAGTCCTCCCTCTTCTGCTGGTGGGCATTGCCTTGGGCTCACGTAGGGACTTTGAAAAATTGGAATCTATCCAAACCCAATTCCTCAGGGCCATACTCAGGATCCCCCCCCTCCGTGGCAGGCGCGATCATGAGATTGGAAACCAGTTGTCAAGTCTTTAGGTATGTGGCCCTGAAAACGAAGTTATGGTTATGGCTCAAGCTCTGTTTCAGACCGGTGGATTTGGCCCCCTTGATTCTGAGGGATAACTTTAAATCTCCATGGGAAGGGGAGATAGTGGAGGACGTGCAGAAGTGCGGGTTGTCCTCCCTTTATATAGAGTCCATGACGTATAGCCACGCAAAGGCGGTGATCGCTCAAAGATTAAGGGATATTGCCAGACAGGAGGACATAGCCCGTGTGAAACCTGGGTTGTTTCTGGGGGAGCAGTTGTATCGGGCTGCTCCAGCTCGCTACCTGGCGGATATCCACTACGTGGAATACCGCAGACTATTTACTGCGGCTAGGCTGAATGTTCTTGACTCGGCGGTTCTGAAGGGAAGATATGGAGGAGTCCCATATGACCAGAGATTATGCCACTGTGCATTGGGTGAGGTAGAATCCACAGAGCACATTTTACTGAGCTGTCCCTTCTACAACGATTTAAGACAGTATCTTATAACTCCATACTTACCCCAGCTCAGTTCCCGACAAAGAGGAGAGCAGACAGCATATCTGCTAAATAAGTCTTCTGGGAAAACAACTTTGTCAGTGGCTAAATTCCTTTTCCTGGCACTCAAGTGTCGGAAACGTATAACTGAATGCTTTGATGTGGGTTATCTGTGAGAGGTCTAGTACTGTGGCCCTACCTTATTTATGTACCACTATGATGTTATAGTTTATAATTATTGTGTAATGTTTTATTTCTGACTATCGGTCGAATAAAGGAAATTGATTGATTGATTGATTGACTGAGTAATTAGGAATAAAACTTTTAGCAAAGTACCCCATGTTTCTCATCCTTCCCTGCGTGCTGGATACTCTGTGTAATGGGAACGTGCTTGGAGCCTCATCAAAGGCTCAGGTCGTTAATCACATCGGAGGACTCGACCGAAGGATCAGCTTTATCAGCTCGGTCGTAGTGGAGATTCCGACAACCTTAAGAGGTGTCCAAATGCAAAGGAAATGGACAGTTTTCAATAATGTAACATGAATGTTAGCATTAGGATTATGAGGCAGGCATGATGAGATAAGTAACACCAGGTTGTCTTTGGACTGTCTCTTCCCACAGTGAATGCCCCTCCTCCTTTCTTCCCTGCTTGGTAACATGGACTCTTCCCATTGGCTCTCTTGCAGAGACTTGCCTCAGTATGGGCAGAAACAGTGGCAATCGTATTTTTGGTGGACTTTTGATGTTTACACCAAACTCTGGAAGTTCCAGCAGCAGAACCGGTAAGAGCCAACTCTGCATCGAGATGGCTGTCTACCTCTTCCAGGAACACGTGGGCCAGAGTTGTTTGTGTGATGGTGCCAGTTGGCTAGGTTGCCCAGGCCACCCTCCTTTCCTGGGCAAGAGAGCCTTAAACAACCCTCAGAAAAATAGAGCATTAACTCAATGGAGAAAATACAATTCATGGTGCAAGTTAACTGTTTTTCCAGTCATGGATTCATAGAATTGTAGAGTTGAAAGGGACCTTGAGGGTCATCTAGTCCAACTCCCTGCGATGCAGGAATCTCAACTAAAGTATTTGTGACAGATGGCCATCCAGCCTCTGCTTATTAACATCCAAGGAAGGAGAGTCTATCACCTCCGGAGGGAGTCTGTTCCACTGTAAAACAGCTCTTACTGTCAGGAAGTTCTTCCTGATATTTAACCAGAATCTCATTTCTTGTAACTTGAATCCATTGGTTTAGGTCCTACAGTCCAGAGCAGGAAATAGCTTACTCCATCTTCCATGTGACAGCCATTTTTAGCTATTGAAGATGTCTATCCTATCTCCTCTCAGTCTCCACTTAACCAGGCTAAATATACCCAACTCCCTCAACTGTTCCTTATAAGGCTTTGTTTCCAGACCTTTGATCATCTTGGTTGCCCTCCTCTGAACATGTTCCAGCTTGTCAATGACCTTCTTAAATTGTAGTACCCAGAATTGGACACAGTACTCCAGGTGTGGCTTGACCAACGTAGAATAGCACAGAAGTATGACTTCTGACGCGGGTGGCGCTGTGGGTAAAACCTCAGCGCCTAGAACTTGCCGATCGCATGGTCGGCGGTTCAAATCCCCGCGGCGGGGTGAGCTCCCGTTGTTCGGTCCCAGCTCCTGCCCACCTAACAGTTCGAAAGCACAATTAACTGCAAGTAGATAAATAGGAACCACTTTCTAGCAGGAAGGTAAATGGCGTTCCGTGTGCTGCTCTGGTGCCGGTTCGCCGGAGCAGCTTCGTCACGCTGGCCACGTGACCCGGAAGTGTCTGCGGACAGCGCTGGCTCCCGGCCTCTAGAGTGAGATGAGCGCACAACCCTAGAGTCTGTCAAGACTGGCCCATACGGGCAGGGGTACCTTTATGACTTCTGACAGCAGTCCTGAAATTAAAAGATGCCTGCTCCTTGGGAGGAAGGCGATGGCAAACCTAGACAGCATCTTAAAAAGCAGAGACATCACCTTACCAACAAAGGTCCGTATAGTTAAAGCCATGGTTTTCCCAGTAGTGATGTATGGAAGTGAGAGCTGGACCATAAAGAAGGCTGATCGCCGAAGAATTGATGCTTTTGAATTATGGTGCTGGAGGAGACTCCTGAGAGTCCCATGGACTGCAAGAAGATCAAACCTCTCCATTCTGAAGGAAATCAGCCCTGAGTGCTCACTGGAAGGACAGATCCTGAAGCTGAGGCTCCAATACTTTGGCCACCTCATGAGAAGAGAAGACTCCCTGGAAAAGACCCTGATGTTGGGGAAGATTGAGGGCACAAGGAGAAGGGGACGACAGAGGGTGAGATGGTTGGACAGTGTTCTCGAAGCTACAAGCATGAGTCTGACCAAACTGCGGGAGGCAGGGGAAGACAGGAGTGACTGGCGTGCTCTGGTCCATGGGGTCACGAAGAGTCGGACACGACTAAACGACAACAACAACAAAATTACTTCCCTTGTCATTCATCTTCTCTCACAGAGTAGGTAGTTACTTGTTGGAAGCTAGGAATCTGTATGAAACGCTCTCGTCACCTCTGCCAAACTACAATTCCCAGAAATGTCTGTGGGGAGGAGGGGATACTATGCCAGTTAAATTGGTAGAAGCTTGTAGTATAGAAATGCCCCTTGCGGTGGTGTGTGTGTGTGTGTGTGTATGAGAGGGGGGCGGGAAGAAATGTGGTTATCAGCAAATGAGCTTAATACTGCCTTCTGAGAGTTTGAGGATCTCTCAGGGAATTAATGCAACATTTCTTGACTGGTTCCAGAATTATTATTGACAATCTTGGGGGGAAATGAGTACACTATCCATGAGAGAATGGAAGACTAAAATCTGGGGGCATAGTAATAATCAGAACCAGAGAGGGAAGACAGCAAGATAATGGAGAAAGGAGTCTCATCATAATGTACTTGAGCAATAATTGGAACCTTGTAATATTGATCTGCTGTACTTAATTTTGGTACATAAATATATCCTGCTATATTCAGTTCTATTTTTGAAAAAAATAATTTTTATTGAATGATTTTATGTTACAAAAAACAATACAATACTACCACTAAATATAATTAAGAAATAAAAATTGCATACATCAATATTTAGTTTGTTATTTGTTATTTACCATCTTATTTCATCCCAAACATTCCATACAAAAACACACATATGTGCAGACACCGACACACAAAATGATGATAATGAAAGTAAATATTTTTCCCCTTTTATCTTACAAAATCTTTTCTTCAACTTGGCTTGGGATTCCTACTGTGGAGGGGCGAGGGAGGTATGGCGGTGGGGGCAGATGTCATAGGCGAAGGGGATCGAGATATGGATATGCTCGTACCCCTTCCAATCTGCGCCCCATCCCGAGAGACGAGGGTAGGGTGAGCAAAGATTACTCACCTCCGTCACTGG
>JAXCMG010010158.1:84889-121168 GCA_034642415.1 Podarcis siculus
GATGGACTCCAAAGGCCAAAGGCCAAAGGCTACACAATTATTCCACATAAACTCCCCCAACTCTCGTTCCAGCTTTTGATAAAATTAACTTTTTTTTCCATTCGGTGCGTAGAAACCGATAACTTTAATTTTCTCCCCCTGGACTGTTATTTCTATCACAACGACCCTTCCTTGTGAATCCTTATAGATCAATTTTGGCTCAAAATGCTTTTTTGCGTATATTACAACTTGGTTCTTCTTGGATTTATCTGAAGAAACAAAATCAAGTCTTATTGGATAAAATTATTGTGTGTTGTTTTGTGATATGTGTTCCTTGCAAACATATCAAAACCAATTTCTGTTTGCTGAGTATATATTCCACCTTGATTCTTTTCTTTTTATCATTTAAACCATTTACCTTCCAAGTAACAATCCTTAATTCCATTATTTACTACACAGTGATTCAACTTCTTAATAATAATAATAATAATAAAAATTCAGAGAAGTCACTTGTCCTTAATGCTTAAGATTTGTCCTCCTCTGGTTGTTTTTTAAGATCATCCGCCCCTCCTCCCAGCTGTCTTTTGCCTTCTAATTCCTCTCTATATGTTCCCCTAAAATTTGTCAGCGTCCTCCCATGTAAAAAAATCTTCTCCTTTTCCCTTTATAAAGAAAGGAAGTTCCCTCAGTGAATTCCCATTTGTGCACAATTGATTTTTTATTTATGGTTTCCACCGACGGTTTATATTTTCCCCTTTTTCTTAAAAGCCTTGATGGAACAATTTTATGAATGATTATGTCTGTTTCCTGAATTTTAAGTTTTGTCTTACTGCTAATTTGTAGTATTTTATCTCTAATATCCATATTCACAAAAGTTACCAGACAGTCCCCAGGCCAATTATTTGCTCTTGCAATTCTTGATCTGATTCTAAAGGCTCTCTCAATTTTGTTTCTCATTTCCTGCTCTTCTATTCCAATCCATTTGGCTAATTCTGATGATATTTTTTGCTCTATCACTTCATCTGGTTCTTCTGGAATAGATCTAAATCTCAATGTTTTTTCTCTTCTGTGCATTTCAGTCATAGAGATGGCATCTAGGACTGTCTCATGAGTTTCTTTCATATCTGCCAGCTCTTTCTTAATTTTTTCTGTTTCCCCTTTTTTCTCCTCTGTTCTCCTTCTGTACTTTTCTTACCCCTTCCTCTAAACTTATCGTTTTCCCTTTTAATTCTTGTACAGTCTTTGTTATTTCCAAATTTTTAACCACCAGATCATTGATTTTAACCATCATTTCTAACATCATTTTTGCATTTTCCTCTATTTTTTGCCCAATCTTATCCAACTTTTGATCTGTTGATCCTGTATTGTTGTTCATCTCTTTCAGTTCTAGATATTCCTTTCATTTTGGGCACTCAGTATTATATTTTGTTATTTTTAATTAATATATATGTATGTGTATAAAATATAGAATGTGACACTCTCCCTTTCTTCTCCACAAAAATAAAGGCAAGTTCTGGACAATCGGTACGGATTAATGCACTGGCAAATTGGCAAAATGTTAAAGTTTGTGGGTCGTAAAGTCTGCTGCAATGGCACTGCAATAAATTTGATTTATTGCCACTCCAGCAAACTTCAATGGCGCCCACACTCTTCCACTCGCGCGCTGCCACTCTTCTCAGTTGTCGGACGTTAGCACAGTTCACACGCAGCATAAAATGGCTTTTTCTGTGTCTGCGTGGTGTCTTCAATAACTCAGCTCGACACCAGTGCTTCTATTCTATCACTCTTTATTTAGAAGCATACAAAAACAGAAAAGAAAAACCTACAGAATCTAGCTGCATGCTTGCAGCTTTCTGTCTCTAACAACACAAAACTACCTTGCTCACATTCCCAGACAGACTGCTCTCAGCAACCCCCAGAGAGCACAGATCAAAGGAAAATGCCCGGGTCATGTGGGCAGTGCACCCAGTTGATAAGAACGCTCCTGGAGTGTTAACTCTTCACTGTCCAGAACCACAACACTTCCAAGTTTTGGCAGCTTTACTACCACTACTAGCAAGTGACAACCCTTCCTGGATGCAGTGTGTGTGTGTGTGTGTGTGTGTGTGTGTGTGTGTGTGTGTGTCTGTCTGTCTGTCTCAGTCTCTCTATAGTGAAAGTCTTGCTGGCCTTAGCAATTAAGAGTGGCAAAAAGTTCAGTGGAATGTCAGAAGTGCCAGGAGGACTGCTGTGAGATGGGCAGCCCTCTCAGCCAAGGGCAGGAGGGGTACATGTTTATCTAGCAGAGCACTGAGCCCTTTGTGTTTCTTCCCACACAGCCTTCGCACGTCTGAAACCAGCTACCTGAATGAAGCCTTTTCCTTCTATTCTGCTATTTGCCAGAGGTCTTACTACTCCCAAGTCAACAAAGAAGACAGGTCAGGCCATGCCTCAGTCTTGTGAGTTTTTTGTAATTTAAAAATGAGAAGTGCTGGATTGTCAAACTTGTGTGACTTGGCAGCTGGTGGGCAGCCACTTTCTTTTTTTAAAATATATATATTTTTATTAGTTTTTTTAACATATCATTTTCAACAATAATTAAACATACTTTTACATCTTATTCAAATTCTTGACTTCCATCAATCCTGTCTGAAAATTTTCCAATCTAATCTCTCAGTATGCATTTCGTATCCTCCCTATTACATTTCAAACTCATAACCAATATCTCTATCTTTTTCTACTTTGTAACACTTTGTATATTTCTCCTTACAAAACTTCTTGTAATCCTACTAGCGTAATTTGTTGATTACAGTTGCTCTTCAAATAATTCATATACTTCTTCCAATCTTCTGTAAATCTCTGGTCCCGCAGGTTTCGAATCCTTCCTGTCATTTTGTCCAGTTCTGCATAGTCCATTAATTTCGTCTGCCATTCTTCTTTCGTCGGAATTTGTTCTTGTTTCCATTTCTGGGCTAATAATACTCTTGCTGCAGTTGTTGCGTATAAAAACAATTTAACAACTTGCCTATTAATGTCTTGACCTATAATACCAAGTAAAAATGCTTCTGGTTTTTTTAAGAATGTGTATTTCAACATCTTTTTCATCTCATTATATATCATTTCCCGGAAGTTCTTTACTTTTTTACATTCCCACCACATATGATAAAATGTTCCTTCTTTTTCTTTACATTTCCAACATTTATTATTTGTCTTATACATTTTAGCTAATTTCACTGGTGTAATATACCATCTATACATCATTTTCATCATATTCTCTTTCAAAGCATTACAGGCTGTAAATTTTATCCTTTCCTTCCACAACCTTTCCCATTCTTCAAACTGTATATTATATCCAAAGTCTTTTGCCCAATGTATCATTACCGATTTCACTTCCTCATCTTTCAAATGCCATTCCAACAGTATTTTATACATTTTAGACATTGTTTTACATTCATTGTTTAATATTTCTATTTCAAATTTTGATTTTTTATCATCAAATCCTTTTTCCTTTAAATCCTCTTTATATATTTCATTGACCTGGTGATAGTGCAACCAATCATTTACATATTCTTTAACCTCTTCATATGGTTTCATTTTCCATTTATTTCCTTTCCCCCCCCCCAACAATTTCTCATAGGTAACCCAATTTTTACTCATATTTATCTTTTTCACACTCACAGCTTCTAATGGGGATAACCACCATGGTGTTTTACATTCTAGTAAGTTTTTATACCTGTCCCATACTTCATATAAAAATCTTCGAAATATGTGATTACCAAATCCTTTATGGATTTTTGTTTTATTATACCATAAATATGTGTGCCAACCAAATCTATTGTCATAACCTTCCAAATCCAACAAATCTGCATTTCTTAACAGCATCCATTCCTTTAACCAACAGAGGCAAACCGCTTCATAATACAACGTCATAGTACAACTTCAAGTCTGGCAGGGCAAAGCCCCCTCTTTCTTTAACATCTGTTAACAATTTATATTGTATTCTCGGTTTCTTCCCCTACCAGACATATCTTGAAATTGCTTTTTGCCATTCTTTAAAAACTGCTGCCCCCTGGATTATTGGAATTGATTGAAACAAAAATAACATCTTTGGTAGCACATTCATTTTTATAGTTGAAATCCTTCCCCAAAAATGCTGCCAAAAAGAGCCCCCCTCCCCCGTTTTAACAGGGGGTTCCCATGCAAGCCCTTTCCTGGTTCAGGAAGGGGGTTTCATGCAATCCTGCTAAGCTTGAGAAGGATTTAACTTCTCATCAGCTGAAGAGTGGGAGTTAGTTAGTTAGTTAGTTAGTTAGTTAGTTTTGTACACTGCCCTTCACCTGAGGGTTGCTGAGTGCCTTACAGTATAAAAACACTGGTGGGAAAAGGCATGCCACAGGCATTGCAGGATTTAACCCTACCTCCCATCATATGTTGTCACTAGTGATGCCAGCTGATGGGGTGGCTGGGTAGGCATGGTTTGGGGAATACAGCCTTGGGGGCCAAGATTGCCCCACAGGCTGAAGCTTACCCAATCCTTTTCTTAAGGGATACAAGCTTTCTTCTTGCATGCTCTAAATCCAGCCATTTTGTTCCTTTCTGTCAGAAGTTGGATTTAGTAACCTGCCTTTTTCCAAGCCAAACTATTTGTCGATCTCACTGGCCATGGCTTTCCAGGCAGGGAAAACTATTTCCCCATCTGCAGCCACCTGAGTCATTTGGCTGGAAGTGCCAGACATTGAATGTGGGACCTTCTGCATGCAAATCCTGTTCTCCAGAGCTATGATCCCTCCCATTGGCCTGATAGCTGTGCTGGAAGGTAGTAGAGAGGCACGTATACCTCCAGAGTAAATTATCTCTGGTCCCCCAAGCACTCGTCCTCTCAAGCTCCAATAATTCTGTCATGGCTAAAAATTGGCCGCTGTTTCTTTAATGCTAAAAGAACTAAGTCAGCGGCCTACAATGACTCATGCAACCTTTCACCAAATTGTACCTGTATATATAGAGTGGTCAATGTTAGTGTTGGTGTGGGTTGGTTGGATGGTAGAAAGCTGGTTGCATTTGCTGTGTGTAAAAGCTGTTGGTCATGGTTGGAGAAGACGACTTTTGAGATTTTTGAGAATAAAAGTAGCATTATGCAAAGTACTCTTTCTTAAGGACTCTTTCTGCCAACTAAGGTCTGAGGACTAGGCAAAGGAGTAAAAAGGAGGTCAGAACCTTTTCTTTTTCAAACACTGACAAATTCTACATGCACTGAAAGTGAAATATTTTCTGCCTATACTACAGCTGCGATTAAAATCTAACATGGGCATCACTTGATATTCCTTCACAGGAGCCATGTTCCTCTTCATTTCTCTTCCATCTGCTAAATAATTTTCCCTTCTCCAATTTTCTTTCCTCTTTTTTTCTTCCCTCCCAGGCCTGAATTGGTCGTTAAGAAGCTGCATTATTATGCAAGATTCATTGTGGTTTGCCTTTTACTGAACAAAATGGATGTCATCAAGGATCTTGTAAAGGTAAAACCAATAGTACCATTGTGATGTGTGTAGTTAAGACTTTGCACATGCTCCAAGGAGCTTGGAGCCTTGTATTAGCTTTGCAATGACCATGTGAGTGCATGTTAAGTTGAGGATGGCCAGAAAGCATTTGTGCCTGGCTTTCCCCCCACTGAAGCTCAGCGTTCTAATCACTATGCCACCTTGACTGTCCAATAGCAATTCCCAAATTCTGTGCAGTGAGAAATTAATGGAAGGGTCCTGGAATCTCAGGGTATCCATCCATGGAGGAGGCTGTTGTGTTGCTGTATGAATCATTGCCCTATTCTTGCCTCCTTCCAGCCAGCCCCTGCCTTGGTGCAGATTGTACTTTGGGTATAAAGTGCAGTTGGATTACTCCCGTCTGGAAACCAATGTCCCCACTGTGGAAGGACATGTTGATCCAGAATTGGCCTCCACAGTCACTTATGGACTCACTGTTAAAACCGTGTTTATGGAAGACAATCTTACTCGGCCACAAGTGATTGCCAAAGAAGAAAGAAGAAGCAGCCTCAGAACTGCCCACTCTTAGGATTAAATGGCTTTTCTGGGCTTTCTTCTTTTTCCAATCAGGTTTTTGGCTGCTCTCTCCCTCTCAGTTTTTCCTCTTTCACAGGGTTGTTACGAAAGTTGCGCGAGTACAATAGTGCATGCAGAAACATCGGAGAATGGGGTAATGATTCTGGTATACTGTAAAGGCGTAAACCTCTCCAAGTGTAAGAGTGAAACAGCAGCGCTTCCATTATTAATTTGAAGTGGTGAAGTTTGTCTTGCCTGTATAAAAAGAATATCGGGCACAGTATTCTATGACGGGGTCTGGTCTGCAAGCTTCATTCAGGTGGCCCACAGCTTGTCTGCAGGAGAAGCAGTTGTGAATGGAGGGTGCAACTTACTGCTCTGTTGTTCTCAGAACTCAGCAGTTCACCTGGAAGCCAGGTGGTATGGACCTGAAGTGATGGAGGGAGGAGGCACTTGAAAGGAGTGGAAAGCAGTGGATTTAATAGAAGGCTGGATTTAAGGAGTTCATTCTTGAATAAATTAAAAATCATCTAGCATAGTGCATTATTATTATGGTTATTGTTACATTTATACCCACAGTTCCTCCAAGGAGTTCAAGGTGGTGTACATATTTCTTCCTCTCTCAATTTTATCCTCACAACAGCCTTGTAGGTTAGACTAAGAGACTATGACTGGTCCAAGGTCACCCAGTGAGCTTTGTGGTCAAGTGGGGCCTAGAACTCTGGTCTCCCAGGTCTTAGTCTAGCACTCTAACTGCTACACCACACTGGCTCTGCATTACAATAGCTACACAGTAATTAAGTGATCTGCCAACACTGTTGGGATCTCCGCTTGGCCAAGCTGATAAAGCTGCCTTCAAAGCTTTGGCGCCATCTAGTGGTTGCACTGCATTCTGGGATGACATCTGTGAGGACTCCCCGTAGGTGATGCATCTAGCACTACGCCGACCCGCTTCATTCAACACCACAGCAGTAACATTGGCTCCCAGTACGTTTCCGAGCACAATTCAAAGTGTTGGTGCTGACCTTTAAAGCCCTAAATGGCCTCGGCACAGTATGCCTAAAGGAGCATCTCCACCCCCATCGTTCTGCCCGGACACTGAGGTCCAGCACCGAGGGCCTTCTGGTGGTTCCCTCACTGCGAGAAGCCAAGTTACAGGGAACCAGGCAGAGGGCCTTCTCGCTAGTGGCGCCCTCCCTGTGGAACACCCTCCCACCAGATGTCAAAGAGAACAACAACTATCAGACTTTTAGAAGACATCTGAAGGCAGCCCTATTTAGGGAAGCTTTTAATGTTTTATGTATTAGAGGATTTTAATATTTTTTTGGAAGCCGCCCAGAGTGGCTGGGGAAGCCCAGCCAGATGGACGGGGTACAAATAATAAATTATTATTATTATTATTATTATTATTATTATTATTATTATTATTATTACATGCGCTACCGTTAGCTGAGTAGTAGGCAAAACAGCAAGCTGGCTGGCAATTGCTTCCCAACTTAAACCCAAAGAATGTAGAATCATGAAGGAATACACAGCCTCTGGAAAGGTGATTCCATGCTGTTGCAACTCATGCCTGAGATTCTGCATTTCCATGAGGTGAGCATGTACGTCTGCTCCATCTGCAAGTGCCATATCATGCAACTTGGCATAAAAGAACAAAGAAGCTCCCACCTCTGTTCTTAAATGTGACTGTTGGAGACTGCCCCACATCTCTTTGGCTGAGGCCTTGTTATGCAAAATACATAACTCTACAGGGGACACAATAAGCGTCAGAGTTCCCCTTGCTTTGGAATCCTTAGCCTCCCATTCTGCAGTTACTGGAGCTGGGGGGGGCATCTGTTATCACATTAAACAGACCCTCTTTTCTTAGCAGAGCTTCTGCATACTGCACCCAGTCCTGATAATTCCCTTTGGAGAGCTTAGGAATTCCCAACACAAAATGAAGAGCCTCCTGTACTTTTGGATTAGCCATCTTGTGTCTTTTTACAAGCAGCTGCATTCCAAAAGCACACTCATGAGACTTTTGCTTTCCTGCCACAGCCGGTCAGTGCTCTGGCTAAAAGTTCAAAGTCCACCCTTATTGCCATTAATTAGGGACTGGCAGGCTTCCTGGGGGCAATGAGCACATTGTTGTTGTTGCTGTTGTTTAGTCGTTTAGTCGTGTCTGACTCTTCGTGACCCCATGGACCAGAGCACGCCAGGTACTCCTGTCTTCCACTGCCTCCCGCAGTTTGGTCAGACTCATGTTTGTAGCTTCGAGAACACTGTCCAACCATCTCGTCCTCTGCTGTCCCCTTCTCCTTGTGCCTTTTATCTTTCCCAACATCAGGGTCTTTTCCAGGGAGTCTTCTCTTCTCATGAGGCGGCCAAAGCATTGGAGCCTCAGCTTCACGATCTGTCCTTCCAGTGAGCACTCAGGGCTGATTTCCTTAATAATTGATGCATTTGATCTTCTTGCAGTCCATGGGACTCTCAAGAGTCTCCTCCAGCACCATAATTCAAAAGCATCAATTCGGAGAAGATCAGACCAAAGAATACACAGACCCTTTGGAAAAAATACTGATCGAGATCTGCCTGAATATGAGAGTAGAATGGTAAAGTGAGAGGTAGCAGATAATGAAATGGAGAGGACCTTCACACAGGTGGCTGGAGGAGTGGAACAGACAAATGATTAAGTTGTGATCCTGGAGGAGGGGAATGAAACCATTAACAGACATTAAGAAACATCTTGAGATGGCAGAGATAGAGCTGAGAGAGAAATGATCCTGTGTACAAGGTGGAGTGAATTCAGAGGAAAAAACTACCAAGCCTGTGCCAATTCTCTTGGGGGGGGGGCGGGATGGAAGAAGAGGAAATGGAAGGAACTTTTTTCCAAATTAGGACGGAAAATCATGGCCAACAGGAAATGGGATTGGAAGAGATGGAACTGGGTACAAATTAATTAATATACAACAAGTGGATAACTATGGATTATTATCCTTATAATGGATGTTGGTTTTTTATTTTTGTTTTTGAGATAAGGTCCACATACCGGATTGGAAGAAGACTATTCTAGGCATGTAGTGATAATAACAACTGGGGAGCCCCTTTTGGACTTTTTTGTGGAAATGAGAATGAACTTGGGGTGTCTGGGGTTGAAGATTGGGAAAACATCATCTAGCTGAATGAGAAACAGCTGGATATAATCATGGAATACAGCTAGATACTAGCATTGAGAGCCAGTGTGGTGTAGTGGTTAGGAGCAGTAGACTCGTAATCTGGTGAACCAGATTCGTGTCTCCGCTCCTCCACATGTAGCTGCTGGGTGACCTTGGGCGAGTCACACTTCTTTGAAGTCTCTCAGCCCCACTCACTGTTGGCATACAACCAAGGAAATGGGGGCAATTGGCAGGCACCCCCAGCTGGCGCCAGCCCACCGGCCAGTGTGCCAGGTGATCTCCAGTCCTTGTTGCAGCATCTGCGACCCGAGCTTCAAAAGCTGGGGCATGCAACTCAGCAGAGTAAACGCGCAAACAGAAGTGGCAGGAGAGGCTGTGTGAGCATATTTACAAGCAATTTATTCAGCATACATCAGGACAAAAGGAAACATGTCTGATCTCCTTCGTGTCCAAAGCAAGGCAGCTAAAAGCAAAAGCTATACACAAACAGAAGTTCCCAGCAAGCTGTGCTGGAGTGTAAACAGACATGTGACATACAACAATTCCACATGTCTGTTCTTAAGGTGGAATGGAATATTCTAACACTCACCTCACAGAGTGTTTGTTGTGGGGTTGGAAGGGAAAGAAAAATGTTAGCCGCTTTGAGACTCCTTCGGGTAGTGATAAGGCAGGGTATCAAATCCAAACTCCTCCTCTTCTTCTTCCTGCAGTGAACACTTTGAATATTCTGAGTAATCTTTATTTACATAATTGAGAGACTGAGAATCAGAAGTTCTCACCACTCTTTTTATGTTTTATTATCTTTTTCTTCATGTAGTTTTCCTTTTCATTTTTCCTTTTATCCACTATGCTTTTGCTTATTTTTCGTTTTGTTCATTATGTCCTCTACTTTGGCTTAATGAGGTTGGAAGGTGATGGTTGGCAGGTGAAAGATCCTGCATGAGAGGCAGGGAAGGGAAGATCTCCCAGGGTTGGAGGCTGGGAGAAGAAAGGGAAGCTCCCAGGTGAGACAGGAAGGTCAACCCCTTTCTATGGGTCCCAACCTTTGGGAGAGGGCTTTTTTCATCATCCACCTGCCCCGCTTTCTCTTTTTCTTTTCTTTCTCTCTTTTTTGTTTTTTGCTTTTACTTTTGTTTAGATTAGTTTGATTACTTTGTTTTTATTATATTGTATGTTGAAAAATTTCAATAATGATGATGATGATGTAGCACAGCTTGCTAGGAAGCGGAAATGTGCCAACCAGCGTGGATGTGGCTGTGCACCATGGATCCTCGATTTCTCACCTCTAGTTTACTGCTGTTACTGCTTCCCTGAACACTCTAAACAATTATTTTTGAGCATTGCCACATGTTTGCTTACTTACTGCACATGCCTACTCACAAAATCTAATCAAGTTAGCCCCCCGACTCAAAGCAGCACTAAATCATCTCATTTGTTGCTCTCTGTGCTTTCTAGGAATTGTCAGATGAGATTGAAGACTACACCCACCACTTCAGCACGGATGACCAAGTGGAGTGGAATCTGGTTCTCCAAGAGGTGGCTGCATTTGTCGAGGTGAGGACTTAAAAGTGAATCGCTGCATTTTCCTTTCTTTCTGAAAAAGCTCAGTATCTTCCCAGATCTTGACTCATATCCTACATCTTCTGCAACAATGCTTAGGCAAAAGGGGCATTTAGCTCAGTGTTCTATCTTCTACAGTAGCTAGGCAAATCCCCTAAGAAATTGGCAAGCAAAGAATGTTGGAGTTTTCCCATTTGTTCCCAACATCGGGTAGTTAAAGGGTGCTGCGGAATATGTAGGCCCTTAATTCTTACAACTAATACCTCTTGTCTTCTCTGTTAATTGGTATTTTTAGCAAGCCATCTGAGCTAGTTACCATTATTGTAGTTTGCTATTATGGGAAGCAGAGTTTTTGTTTAAAAGGCAAACCACACACCCATGCTTCTAGTTCTCATTGTTTTAGTGAGAAGCTTTTAAATGCTGAAAGAAACGGGAGGTCATTGTCTTCCCTCTGTGCCTTCAAGTCATCTCCTACTACCCATTCCCCCTCCTAGTAACTCACCTCCTGCTTCTATATAGTCCTTTGCCTTTTCCAAATAGGAACAATTGCTTTCATAGTGTTAGAAAAAGTAAATTGAGCAACATTATACAAGGGAAGCAACATCACTCAGTGGTAGAACATCTGGTTTGCATGCAAAACATCCCAGATTCAATCCCCAATATGGCATTTCCAGGGATGTCCCCTGTCTGAGACCATAGGGAGTCATGACCAAAGAGTGTTGGCAATACTGAGTTTGATGAGCCAGTGGTCTGACTTGGTATAAGGTAGGTTCTTTTTATTATTATTATTATTATTATTTTTTAAAATGATCTTTATTACTTTTAACAATTAAAAAAAAGAAAAACACAACAGAGATAAAACAAACCAAAAACAGTAACACAATAACACAACACACAATAATACAACAATATAAGAAAAGAAAAGAAAACATTCCAAAACACATCCTTTCTTTCATTCACTTGTTTCCTCGACTTCCTCTCACCTCCCTTCTTGTATTCCACTTCTATTTAGTAATTTCAGCAAATCCTTTCCATCTTTCTCTTAAATCTCTATCAAATTATACATAACATAATTTTCTTAACCTTATTTTAACCTTAAAGCTAAAACTTATAGATGCTTAACTTCTCATAACATTTCTGCTAAATCCATGAAGTGTCAATCCACCGTTTTTCTATCCCTCAATTTTTTCCCCTTATTTTCATATAAACTTTAAACTTAGTATATACTTTAATAAGAACTTTAAATTTTCCAATCTTCTTCCATCAGCTCCTCCCCTGGTTTCGGAAACTGCCAGTCCTTTCCGTCAATTCCCTATAGTCCCTCAATCTGGAAACCTGATGTCCGAGGCTCTTAAATCCCCTCCAGGCCCCTTCTGCAGATTTTCTTCATACTCCTTAATGCCGAATAGCAGGTCTTGAGGAAATTCCATCCTAACATTGTAATTGTATCTTCTGAACAATTCAACCAAATTTCCATGGCTAGAACTAGAGTCTATGAGATCTTTCAGGAGATATTTCAAAATACCTCCAAATCCAAGAACCCCCAAACCTTCAACCTCCTCCAAATCCAAGTCCATATTCCAACAGTCTATAGATCCCTGTATAATGGAATCTTTCCAACTTTCCATCTTCAGTCCAAGCCGGGATCCGGTTCTCAAAATCTGACTTTTACCAAATTCAATCATAGACATCCTCACTTTATAATCCTCAGTTTGCTTCTGTAAAACAAAGGATCCCGCTTGTGTTATTTTGGGTTCTAAAGCAACGGCTTCCTCCTTTTCTTCCACCAGTTGTACTGCCAAAGTAGGTTCCTGTGACAAGTCCTTGGTTATTTCTGCATTGATGCTCGTTTCTTGTCTATGGTTGGGCATTTCCTGTTCCCAGTTGTCAATTTTTTTAGGAGTCATATCATTCACCTTCTTATGGAGCCCTTCCAGCAAATAGTTTATCTTATACAGTGAGTTCACAATTGCTTCAGTAAGCAACATTTTGAATAGTCAAGGTCAGTCCCTGGTTCTCAGGTTCTTATCTTGCAGCTGGCATCCACTGCTGCAACAGTTTCGAAGCCTCCCACTAGAGGGACACAATCTCCATTTGTATCAATTTTTCCCTTTCTTTCAAGCACCAATTTAAACACCAAAACAAAGTTTCCAATTTAAGTTGCTTTCCTCCATCTTAAAAGCAGAAGAGGACGGAAGAAACTATGTATTTTAACTGACTGTCAAATCCGTTCTGTCAAAGATCTTTCAATATAATTCTCCAAACGTCAAAAGCAGCCCGTTCCTAGGCTCAGAGCTGTGGTCTTTTAATTTCCTGAAACTTGCTGAATTCAAAGTTTTCCCCTACTTCTTCAAAGGGGGTTTGCATTTTAAACGATGAATATTTAAACCTTTGTCAAAAACTTTCAAGATTTTAGCTTGTAGCGTCTTTGCTTCAGTCTATATACAAAAACGGAAGGCGGACTTCCTGTTTGAGCCTCCCCGTGTAGCTGCCAAATTAATTCTTTCCCTTTTAGTGTCCTCCAATTGAAATTAAAATTCTTTTAATTCCTTTTTCTTTTTTAAAGTCTTCCGATTTGTTCTACTCATGGGTAGTTACTTTTAGGATCAAATTGTCCAGAGGAAAAAGTCAGCGCTTTCCGACAACAGCTGTGCGGCTTCACTCCGTGGAAGGAGCAGTTGGTTCGCAGCACCACGCCACTCACCCTACTTCGCTCTGGAGCCCGAAAATCGGGTTTCCCCGCAAGTAGGGGAGGCGCAAAAGGTGCACGCCGAATCCCACGGTCACAGGCTTCACCCGCCTGTGATTTTTAACGGGTCTCCGCTTTCGCCGCAGCGGCCAGACCCAAATTTCACGGAGCGGGTTCCTCTGCATCAGAGGAATTCCGCCATTGCCGATGGCGCTAACCCGGAAGTCCCGGTATAAGGTAGCTTCCAGTGTTCCTAAGGTAATATAATTTTTGCCAGCATGTATGTGTATATATACAAAAAACAGAATTATTTATTCCTGAGTGGGCAGGAATAGAATGCAATAACCCAGATCTTGTGAGGGAAATATGTGTAATTAAGACTAGAATCTTGCAGAGAAAATTCCTTTGATCGCAGCTGCTCTTATTACTCCTGGACTTTCAAAAGCTCGCAGTAATATATCAGAGGCTGATTTGCAGTTCACCTGGTGCTGCTCCATCCTCATGGTAAAGCGAGTCTTCGCCAAAAGAAACAAGCTTAGTACAGGATAATTGGCAAACAGAATCTCAAATCACAGTGGCAGTTAGCATTAGTGTTAACCTGCTCCATTGCCCCTTTCATCCAGCTTAATGTAGCTGGCTTTATGGGAAAGAGCTTCTGAATTTCTACACACCCACACACCCACACACTCCCAGCAGAATATTTGGGAAAATACGAGGCTTGCTAATTACTTGATCTTTTGTTGCTGAGAGCCAGTGTGGTGTAGTGGTTAAGAGCGGTAGTCTCGTAATCTGGGGAACCGGGTTCGCGTCTCCGCTCCTCCACATGCAGCTGCTGGGTGACCTTGGGCCAGTCACACTTCTTTGAAGTCTCTCAGCCCCACTCACCTCACAGAGTGTTTGTTGTGGGGGAGGAAGGGAAAGGAGAATGTTAGCCGCTTTGAGACTCCTTAAAGGGAGTGAAAGGCGGGATATCAAATCCAAACTCTTCTTCTTCTTTCAGAAAGGCTTAACCTAAGTCCAGATTATTCATGCCGGGGACCCTCATTCTCATGCCTGTCTCCCTTTGAAGGTGACCCGGAAACTACAACTAATCCAGAACGCAGCAGCCAGACTGGTGACTGGGAGCGGCCGCCAAGACCATATAACACCGGTCTTGAAAGACCTACATTGGCTCCCAGTACGTTTCCGAGCACAATTCAAAGTGTTGGTGCTGACCTTTAAAGCCCTAAACGGCCTCGGTCCAGTATACCTGAAGGAGCGTCTCCACCCCCATCGTTCTACCCGGACACTGAGGTCCAGCACCGAGGGCCTTCTGGCAGTTCCCTCACGGCGAGAAGCCAAGTTACAGGGAACCAGGCAGAGGGCCTTCTCGCTAGTGGCGCCCTCCCTGTGGAACGCCCTCCCACCAGATGTCAAAGAGAACAACAACTACCAGACTTTTAGAAGACATCTGAAGGCAGCCCTGTTTAGGGAAGCTTTTAATGTTTGATGTATCACAGTATTTTAATATTCTTTTGGAAGCCGCCCAGAGTGGCTGGGGAAGCCCAGCCAGATGGGCGGGGTTATAAATAATAAATTTATTATTATTATTATTATTATTATTATTATTATTATTATTATTATTATTTCTTTCCAGGCAGACCCTGTGATGGTGTTGAATGATGACAACACCCTTGTGATCCTCTCCAACAGCCTCTCTGAAACGGGAGATGATTGTAGGGCAGCTGACTCTCACAGATGCGCTTATTATTGGCCACTGCAACAACCAGGTGGGATCCTGTACACAAGACTTTCGTCCCATGTCACAAGTGGGGTCATTTTATATCAAGCGATCCAACTTTTTTACCTCATGTCATCCAGTTTTTTCCTTAATACTTTGTATACTTGTTGAATGATCAAAACTAAGTTTAAATCTAAAATTTTAGCTTTTTAGCTCATCCCATTTTTGAGTTATGAGGGTTGGAAATAAAAAAAAAATGACAATTTTGGCTTTTTTGGACTACACAAAAACCTTAAAAGCTCAGTACAGCATTGAGAAACTGAAAACACCAATCTCTTCAGAGCTTCATGGGCTTTAATATGATAGGTCACAAGATGGACTTATTTTAAATTTAAGTTACAGAATTCTAAATTTTAAAAAGTGATTAAAAAAATTAATGTGCATCACACCTGGCACACATTCACCAGATCTTGTGGAGAAAATGCACATAAGCTGTCTGTGAAGAGGGAGTTGTGCATATTTCCCAGTTAGTATACTTAATCTCCAACAGGACTTGGGAAATGTATATATATCGCCTGATGTGTGTTTTGTGCGTGTGTACATGCACGCACATGCACACATGCACACTATAGGAGATTTATCAAACTGGAAAAGTTTGGCCACTGAGAGTGCTTCTACTCTTGTCAGCTTGGACATCATACTGAATCATGGTTCAGTTTCCATAATCATGGCTCAGTGTTATGTCTGAACTGAACCGATCTTTGTCCTCAGGGATGAGCGTGGTCTTCCAGGCTACACAGAGTGTAGAGCACAGGTGCATAAAGCAGCTCTTGACACTTCCTACCACCCACATTTCTTTTAAACAAACTAGGAGGACAATCTCTGCTTAAGGCCCTGGAGAGAGTCGTTGCAGGTCAGAAACAGATGGCACCGGGCTGAAAGAACCATTGATCAGGCTCTGTATAGAGATGCTGATTAATTTATAAAAGTCACACATGTCAAAATCACAACTTGAGCTTTAAAAAGCCTGTTGCCATGTTGCAAGCTGCATTAACCATATGAACAGGCTTTAAAAAATAAAAAAAAATAATGAGACAAAGGGTATATCTATTTGACAAACATAATTGGTTTTCTAATATAGCAGAGGTAGCCAACAAGGCACTCTCCATATGTTGCTGGACCCCAACTCCCATCATCCCCAACCAGCATGGCCAGTGGTAAGGGATGATGGGAGTTGTAGTCCAATGACATGCAAAGGGCACCATGCTGGCTACCCCTGTACTATAGCATAAAGTATCTATGGCTCCCCCAAAGAATTCTGGGAATAGTAGTTTAATGAGGGTGCTATGAAGTATACTGACGATCCCTAACACACACACCCCCTATAATTTTTAGAATTATCTATGAAGAGAGAGTGATTAATTAATTAGCTGGTAGTGATATAGGCCCCCAACAGCCCAAAAACGTGGTTCTGAAACATGGATCCTCATGGATCCTTACGCTTTTTGCATTGGGCCAACCCAAACTCAGCGTCAAATCACACATCATAGCCAGGGGCACAGCCTGCACCACAAAAAACTAGGATCCAGAGGTTCCTGGCTAGACCATGGCCTAAAAACGTGGTTGCGTGGTGAGTTCCCACCTCCCACCAGAAGAAATAAAGACAGAAGACACCATAAGTTAAGGTTTAAGGGGCGAAAATTGACCACAACTTTATTGATTGCAAGAAATGAGCGGTATTGGTCTAGGCATTGGTCCTATTCACTATCTGGCTTCAGGCTGTATGCCTGAGAGGCCGGGAAGGGTTAACACCAGCAGGGGGAGCCCTGCTGATGCACATCAACTAGGCACTCCCCTGGGGTCACCGCTCAGGGGCGTGCCTTGGGCCCTGACCTCCCTAGGCTTTGGACGGGGCCATGCCCCCGGAGTCCTTTACCGGACTACCCTTCGCAACCGGGGGAGGTGATGGCGCTCCTTCCCCCCATCCATCTACATAACAATACCCCGACCAATGCCTCACTGCCACTCGAGCAAAAGGTCGCTGCCAATACCCTCAAATCTTCAACCAATCCGTAATCCCCGCAGAAATGTCAGCGAGCCAAACATCGTTCCCCTCGTTGGAAAGATGTACGCCATCCCCACGGTAGAGGGTTGCCTTGCTGAATAGAATGTTGGGGTGGTTGATGACCCGTCCCCCCAGTGACACCACTCTACGAGCCACCGAGCGTTCCAATATTTTCCTGGACCTATTAATAGCAATAGGACATTTGCAATCTCTCCATTTGCACCTTTCTAACAGGGAAGACCATATTATGCCTGGCTTTGGGTAAGTATTTTTCAATTCGTCAAAATCATTGTAAATATTCCACATTATATCCACGCCCTTCCTGTAAGCCAAATCGTTTTCCCCCAACTGGATGACAAGGGAATCCAGTGGACCATCTTTGGCGACTCTGGCCTTCATTGCTGGCAGAAATTCAGCCCAACGCATTCCACGCCGAGAAATCCAGGAGAGTTCTATGTTCTCAGGCAATTCCAGCACCCTTCCTTGACCTTGATTAAGAGCATGAATTCTGGCCCAGTGCACAATACTATGGCCAATGATCCAGACACGCACAGCCCCACCACCTAAAAGAAAAAGCAAAACAAGGAGAGATCAGGGGGGTGTTGAATATCATCACAACGGATCACTGGACATACCCTTTAAAGGCATCTGATTTCCAACACCCCATATCCTTTATTCTTTCGGCCTAAGTGCACCGCTGTCGTGGTTGCCTCAATCCTAAATGAATGAGCCGCAAATTCCGCAGGGGAAAAACCGCATGCAGCAATTGCCTTGCGCATAACGCGTGTAAACTGATGCCTTGTGAGGCGAGAGCCATCCTCATGTATGAAGAAGGGGCCGGGGGCATTTGGTCTCAAATATAAAAATCGCCTTGTATCCTTTATTGGGCAAGGCCCCTTCTTTTGAGTTGCTATAAGGCGAATTAAGGCCCCTTTTCCTAGCTGATCCGTTTTGAAGCTTCGTATATGGAGAAGTAGGTCTGAGGAAGATAATGTCACATCCTTCAGTAAGATCCCTCGAGAAATAAGACTGGGCTGATTGTCGCACACCACCTCACCAATGTGCAAGGCGGCGAAAAAGGCAACGGAGTACGCTGCCGAAAATAGGCGTGCTTCGTACTTAGACCAACAAACCACCCTTAGCTTTTTATGAATTTGACTCAGGATGTCGAAGGTGATGGGTCTCCTGCCATCTGTGCTAGGAGGCTGGAGCCTACGCCAGCCCTCCAGTGCCTTCAGGACTAGGAAGTCGGCGCAAGGATCAACCGAGTAAAGGGCATTACAAAAGAAAGAGATCGCAGAAGACTGAATATTAAGGGTCTTGGGTGCACGGCCCATTCCCCATAAATGCACTAAATATTTTAGCACCTCCGCCTTTCTCGGGGGAGTGTCCTCAGTAACAATGCCTAATTTAATACGGAATGCCAATAAATCAGCCCAAGCTTTCTTATAGGATCTAAGCGTTGATGGGGCAACTGAAGCTAATACTCCCTTTAGGTCTTCTCGCTCCCAAGGCTCCAGAGGTGTTCTGGAAATGGTTGAGGCAATTGCTGAGCATACGGCACCAACGAGAGGAAGCAATCCTTCTGGAAGCGGGACAAAGCATCCGCAATATCGTTATTAATTCCTGGAACAAACTTGGCCGAGAAATAAATGTTTAATTTCAGGCACAAAAGAACAAATGATCTCAATAGAGTTGCCACCCTCGGTGAACGCGAGGATTGCCTGGCGAGTACGGAAATCACAGCCTGGTTGTCCGTCCAGAAGCACACCCGGTGATCCTTGAACTCCTCTGCCCACAAATGCACCGCCACCGCTATTGGGAAAAATTCCAGAAAGGTAAGGTCACGTGTAATTGGTTTGCCCTGCCAGGAGGAAGGCCATGGTTGCGCGCACCACTGTCCCCTGAAATAAACCCCGAAGCCAAGAGAACCCGCTGCATCTGATTGAATTTGAAAATCGGCCTGGAGTGACAGGTTGTCCTGCCATAGTGAAATGGCGTTGTACATGCCTAAAAACTCCAGCCAAACCTCCAGATCAGCCTTAACTGCTTTCGATAATCGGACCCTGTGATGGGGAGAGCGTAAGCCAGCTGATAATCTCGCCAAACGCCCACAGAAGGGGCGGCCCGGGGCTGTAACCCGGCAGGCGAAGTTAAGGTGACCTAAGAGTGACTGGATTTGTCTGAGGGTAACCTTCCTAAGGGGCAAAAGCTGTACGATCAACTCCCTAAGCGCAGTCAATTTCTCCCTGGGTAAGTGAGATGTTTGGGCTATGGTATCAAGTTCAATGCCTAAGTATGTCGTGGTTCTGACTTGTCGTTCGCTAACGGCACGCCCAGCTCCTGAGTCAGTGATGTAAATGCTTGGAGCAGGCCTGGGCAGTCAGGCGCATTACTGGCCACCAGAATAAAGTCGTCCAAATAATGCCCCACCCCCTCCGTACCTGTCCTAAAGTGGAGGGCCCAGTCCAGGCAGGTGCTAAAGGTCTCGAAGGCTGCGGAAGCCACTGAGCAACCCATGGGCATAGCCTTATCGATGAAATATGCCCCCTCAAACTTAAAGCCCAGCCAATGGAAGTCTTCCGGATGAACTGGAAGGAGGCGAAAGGCCGACTCAATGTCATACTTCGCCAGCATAGCTCCCCTCCCGAATTTGCGGACCAACTTTACCGCTTGATCAAAGGAGGCATATTTAACAGAGCATAGCTCTTATGGAATTGAATCATTGACTGAGCTCCCCTTAGAATAGGAAAGGTTATGTATCATACGGTATTCACCTGGGGCCTTCTTGGGAACAATACCTAAAGGTGAAATATGCAATCCCTCAAAAGGAGGCTCCATGAAGGGGCCAGCTATTCTACCAGCGGCAATTTCCTTGTGTATTTTCTTCCTAGCCACTTCGGGCATGTCTTTTACTGATTTCTGATTAGGTGGGTTTCCGGAGTTAGGTGTGACTGAGACAGGAATTCTGAAGCCTAGGGAAAACCCCTCCCAGAGGTACCTAGCAGCTTGCCTATTAGGGTATAAGTCAAGGAGAGTTTTTAATGGATGGAGTTTAATTGGAGAGAAGGAAGTACCTGATTCCTCCTCGGTGTCGGAATGCTTGCTCTTCTTGGTCTTTGAGGTGTGTTTTTTCTTCGCCTTCCTTTTCCCTCCCTGTTGTTCGGTGGCTGCTGGGGCCTGTCCTGCGTTTCCGGAAGCTTCAGCATGCAGCTGGGCCTCCTCCTCCGAGGATGAAGCTGAACTGCCTCCAGAGGGCGCTGTTTGAGAGGAGGGATCCTGAAAAACACTAGGGACACCTATCTCTTCCCGCTGTTGGGCAGAGCGTCTAGGCCTAGCGGAAGAGGACCTACCCTCAGCAGCACTGGGTGTAGAATTTTTGTTGCGTGCTGACTGAGAGAGCATGTTGGGTAGCTCACCTGTGCTGCCACCAGGCTGCGCATTACTCAGGTTAGAGGCAGAGGCCGAAGTACCTGGTTGCTCCAGCATGCTAGGTGGAGTATCTGGAATACAGTCCTGAGAACTTAAAATTGGCAAAGCGGACCCAGTGACCCTTGGCCTACATTGCAAATAGAAGCTTTCAAAGGCTGAGAAAAATTGAGCAAAAGCCTGAGGGTTGCAAGGCATTTAACGTTAATCAGGAATGAATTATACATAAAATAGGAATGAATTATACGGGCCAATAGTTATTTATGAATTTAAATACTGTATGAATTAATTAATCTCAGTAAACGTAATTTAATAAACGCTATATCAACAATTGCACTGTTTGTTAAATATCCAATCTATGCCAAATAAAATATTTATGTCTTAGACCACTGTATGAATTAATTAATCTCAGTGATTGAAATTAATGAGGCGTTGTATCAAACCAATGCAATGTGAGTAATGTATCTAATCCCTACTGGATAACGTATTTATGGCTCAAGATTTTCAAATTAATTAAAGACAGTAATTGCAATTTAATTTATAAAACACTGCTTAATTAATAATTGTTTATTTTATTCCCTTCAATTGAATGTAATCTATGGTCTCTAATATTCAGTACAGAGAAAGCAACTCTCCCCAAGCACGCTCCACTTTAAAACCAGCCACTTCTCCCTGCACTCAGCACTTTGTTACTAATCCTCCTGCAGCACTAAGCATATGTTACAATAGCCAATGATACAATGAAAACGACGAAGGAGATACAATCCTGGCACGCTGTAGAGTTTAAACTCTCTCTAAGCCCAGTAGCTAAGGGAAAGCTCGATTTTGATAAAATTGCCTGGCTAGTTAGAACAGCAAAATACAACTAAAGCGGCAGGGGAAAGGAGTGAAGCCACGGGTGTAAACACAAAGAAAAATAGCTCCACTCAACCCTGCGGGGGGGGCACTTGCCTCACCTAAGATGGCGGCCGCCCCTCGCCCACGTGGTCGCTCTAAAATGGCAACAGCACGACACAGTAACCCTGGCAACCAGAAAACAGGACTCCTTGCTCTAAAACGTGAAGCCAACGATCTAGCCCCCTAAAGGCACTGGCTTGCAGAGATTTACAAAACAGTGGCTTTCACGAAGCCACTAAAACCCCCACTCCACAGCCAGGCTGCGCGTAGTTGATCAAAGGTCCCCTTTGTTAAGAGCGCACAGCGAGCAATCCAGCGATCGCCCAGGGAGGCGCTGGCTTACAGGGAAATTTAAACAGTAGCTTTCACGAGGCTGCCGGCGAGAACTCGGCTTTAGCGCCTCAATCTCAGGCAGAAATGAAGCCCAAAGCCTCCCACCAAATTATCACGAAAGGAGTCAAACCTCCCGCAGGCGCTGCAGCACCCCGCGTTTAAAAGAGTCCCACAAGGCGAAGGCGCTTGCCTTCCCTGAGCTGCCCAAATAGCTCCCACCTCGAGCGGTAGCTGAAGCAAACCGCGTCTCAGGATTCCTCCAGTTGAACAGCTGTGAGTGAGGTGCAGGATCAGCAGTAGCGGGGGAAGAATTCAACGCGGTGAGGAGCTCCAAGAGGGGCAACAGGGTCACCCTAGGTGGACTTTAGAGAAGGGAGCTCGGCACAGAAACTCCCAAGCTTCCGTGTGGAGCTTCGGACAAGGCAATCCAGCAGCGAAACGATGCTGGCAGCAGTGGAAGGAACAAAGTGGCTGCTGGAAGCCGAGAGGCTGTGGCGCACCAAAAGGGGGTGGATGGAGAAGACTGATCCAAGAAAAAACGCGCTGCCGGCAAAGGTACCCGAGCCGGAACTCCTCTCTCAAACAGGAATCTAAAAGGAGGCAAAACAGAAGAAGCAGCACGGCAAAAAAAAGCACAGAAGAGAAGAAACAATTGCTCCCTCGCTCCTCACACAGAACAGCAACCTAATAGGAGGCGAAACAGAAGAAGCAAAAAAGAAGAAGAAGAAGAAGAAAGAAACGCAAACAGAGCACAGAGAGAGAACGAACCAAATTCCCCAGCTGATCGGCGGCGGCAAAGAGGGAGCTCCTCTGCCGCGCTTGCCTTAAGAGCGGCAAGCCACACCCCCTGAGCCAGCTGATAGGCTGGCCAGGGGATGACGCGGCAGAGGATTCCCCTGTTCGCCAGCCTCTGAGCGAGAGTTGGGGGCGGGAAGCCCGCAACCCCAACTCCTCCCTAGGGTCGGAAGTGGCTTTGCGAAGCACGGATCCTCATGGAACCGCATGGTTTTTGTGTTGGGCCAACCCAAACTCACTGTCAAATCACACATCATAGCCATAGGCACATCCGGCACCACAAAAAGCACGGATGCAAGGCTTCCTGGCAACTCCATGGCTCCAAAACGTGGTTCCGAAGCACGGATCCTCAGCGATCCTCATGCTTTTTGCATTGGGCCACCCCAACTCACCGTCAAATCACACATCATAGCCAGGGGCACAGCCTGCACTACAAAAAACTAGGATCCAGAGGTTCCTGGCTATACCGAGGCCCAAAAACATGGTTTCAAAGCACGGATCCTCGTGGATCCTCAGGGTTTCTGTAGAAATCACACATAATAGCCAGGGGCACAGCCTGCACCACAAAAAACTAGGATCCACGGCTTCCTGACCACTCCATGGCCCAAAAACGTTTTGACGCACGGATCCTCATGGATCCTCACACATTTTGCATTGGGCCAACACAAACTCAGCGTCAAATCACACATCATAGCCAGGGGGCACAGGCTGCCCCTCAAAAAACTCAAATTCAAGGCTTCCTGGATATACTGTGGCCCAACAATTTGGTTGCGTGGCGATTCCCGCCTCCCCCCAATTGGAATAAATAAAGACACGGGACACCATTGATTAAGTTTAATGGGCAAAAATTGGCCACAACTTTATTGGTTACAGGTAAGAGCGGTATTGGCTTTAGGCATTGGTCCTATCAGACTATCCAGCTTCAGCCTGTTAGCATGAAAACCGGAAAGGGTTAACACCAGCAGGGGAAGCCCTGGGATGCACATCACTAGGAACTCCCCCAGGGGTCACCACTCGGGGGCGCTCGATGTTGGGATATGAGTACTACGCAGCTGCGAACAAGCAGTTTGATGTTTACATCACATGATGGGTCTAACCGTGGGACAGGATGTTCCAGGCAATTCTCAGGGATTTGTTCTCTGTGTAATATGAGACCTTCCTGTTGTTTGTGTCCGGGAAGTCTTACTCAGTTGCTCCGAGGATTCTGAGTGAGCAGACATGCTTTTTGTACAGTGTAAAGAGATGAATAAAGTAGAGATGAAATAGTCTAGACCACCGGCAACAGGCCCCGAAGAGCCACATATCGTTACCCGCATCAGAAAGATGCACGCCATCCCTGTGGTAGAGGGCCTCCCTGTTAAACTGGATGCCGGGGTGGTCAATGACCCCCCCCCCCCAGTACCACCACTCTATGAGCCACTGAGCACTCCAGGATCTTCCTGGCTTTATTTACAGCTTTGGGGCTTCTGCAATCTCTCCAAGTGCGCCTTTAAATTATCATTTGATTGGGGAAGGCAGCCCGCAGTTCCTCAAAATCACTGAAAATATTCCACGCCCTTCCGATAGGCCAGTTCATTTTCGCCCAGCTGGATGACCAACGCCTCAGGGGGACCTTCCAGGGCAGCTTTGGCCTTTATTGCAGGTAGGAATTCAGACCATCGCATTCCGCGACGCATGATCCAGGATAATTCAATGTTCTTTGGTAGCTGTAAGCCGCATCCCCAGCCCCTGGCGACGGCTCGGATTCTGGCCCAATGCACAATGCGATGGCCTATGATCCAAAGGTGCACCACCCCGACACCTAAAAGGGGAAAGAGCATACAAAGAGGGGACAGGGATGATGGGGGTGATGGGGATCCTCATAGCGGTTTGCGGATGTACCCTCTATAAGTGTTGGACTTCCAATGACCCAAATCCTTTATCCTTTCTGCCGTCAAGCCTAGGTGTACCGCTGTGGTAGCTGCACCAATGCGGAATGAGTGAGCAGCATATTCCTCTGCAGGGAACCCAATAGCAGCTATTGCTTTACGCATAACCCGCGTAAACTGGTGTTTTGAGAGGTAGGAGCCATCAGCATGAATGAAAAAGGGGCCAGGGGTATTTGGTCTTAAATATAAGTATCTTCTTGCATCTTTTACGGGGCAAGGACCGGTTTTTTGGGTAGCTAGCAGCCGAATTAGCGCCCCTCTCCCAAGCTAGTCGGTTTTTGAACTACAGATTTTAGGAATCAGGTCTGAGCGGGATAAGGTCACATCCTCTAGGAAAATCCCCCTTGTACTTGAATCTGGTAGGTCCTCGCAGACCACCTTGCCTATGCGTAGGGCACCATAGAAGGCGAATGAATAAGCTACTGAAAATAGGCGGGCCTCATACTTTGCCAGCAGATGGCCCTGAGTTTCTTATGTATTTGGCAGAGTTTGTTGAATGTTATGGGCCTTCTGCTATCGGTGCTGGGGGGCTGCAGTCTGCGCCACCCTTCTAAAGCTTTCCACACTACAAAGTCCGCACAGGGGTTGACTGAGAACATAGCTTTGCAAAAGAATGATATCGCTGCAGACTGAATATTGAGGGTCTTGGCAGCGCGCCCCAACTCTCGCAGGTGCACGAGGTATTTTAAAACCTCTGCCTTAGTTGGGAGATTGGCCGGCCTATCCACCCCCATTTTGCGACAGAATGCTGAGAAGTCTGACCAAGTCTTTTTATAAGATCTTAGGGTTGAAGGGGCAACTGATGCCAATACTCCCTTTAGCACTTCTCGTTCCCAAGGCTCCAAGGGTGCTCCGGAAACGGCTGAGGCAATTGCTGCACATTCGGTGCCAATGAGCGGAAGCGATCCATCTGAAATCGAGATAGCACATCCGCAATGCTGTTATTAACTCCTGGCAAAAATTTGGCAGAAACGTACATATTTAGCTGAAGGCAAAAAAGTACAAAGGACCACAGTAGAGCAGCCACCCTAGGGGAAGGCGAAGATTGCTTAGTCAAGACTGAGACCACTGACTGGTTATCCGTCCAGAAGCAAACCCGACGGTCTCTGAAGTGTTCCGCCCATAGATGAACTGCAACTACAATGGGAAAAAATTCTAAAAAGGTTAAATAATCACGCAATATAGGTTTACCCTGCCACGTTGAGGGCTACCGCTGCATGCACCACTGTCCCCTAAAGTAGACACCAAACCCCAAGGAACCTGCCGTGTCTGAGTGAACCTAAAAATCGACCTGCAGTGTCATGCTAACTTGCCAAAGAGAAATGCCATTATATTCTTCCAAAAATTCTAGCCAGACCCCAAGATCTGCTTTGACTGCCTTAGACAGACGCACCCTATGGTGTGGCGTTCTTAAACCTGCTGACAATCTCGCCAGACGCCCGCAAAAAGGGCTGCCTGGGGAAACTACCCGACAGGCGAAGTTAAGGTGACCTAGGAGAGATTGGATCTGCTTGAGGGCAACCTTCTTAAGGGGCAATAGTTGCGTAATAAGTTCTTTCAGTGTGTTAAACTTATCCCCAGGGAGGCGAGATGTTTGTGCAACTGTGTCAAGCTCAATGCCCAGGTAGGTCATGGTAGTGACTGGACCTTCCATTTTATCGTTCGCCAAAGGGACGCCCAGCTCCTCGGCCAAGGACATGATGGCCTGTAAGAGCGCTACGCAATCGTTTGCATTATTTCCAACGAGAATAAAGTCATCCAAATAATGCCCCACCCCCTTAGCACCTGTTTTAAATCTAAGCGCCCAATCCAGGAATGTACTAAAGATCTCGAAGGCCGCGCAAGCAATTGAGCATCCCATGGGCATGGCTTTATCTATGAAATAAGCCCTTTCAAATTTAAAACCCAACCAGCGGAAATCTTGGGGGTGGACTGGCAGAAGGCGAAAGGCAGACTCGATGTCACATTTGGCCAGGAAGGCACCCCTACCAAAACTGCGAACAAGCTTTACCGCTTGATCGAAGGATGCATATTTAACTGAGCACAGTTCCTGGGGAATAGCATCGTTAACTGAGGTACCCTTTGGGTAAGAGAGGTTATGAATCCTCCAGAATTCCCCAGGGGCCTTTTTGGGCATGATACCTAGTGGTGAAATGTGTAGGTCTTCCAGGGGGGGTTCCCCAAAATTTCCTTCTGAATCTTTTTCATGGCAATGTCGGGCCTATCTTTTACTGATTTTTGATTAGGAGGGTTACCTGAATTAGGTGTGAATGTGACCGGAATTCTAAAACCATGGGAAAACCCTTCCCAAAGGAGAAGGCCGGCTTGCCTATTAGGATATGAATCTAGGAGTCTTTTTAAGGGTTGTAGTTTGATAGGTGAGTAGGCTAAGGTAAGAGACAAATTAGTAGTGATTGCCTGTTGCGCCCTGGGAGGGTCCGGGGGCACCTCGGTTTCCCTGATTGAGGTGACCCCTGCCGCCCCGAAAGGGCTGCTTACCTTTATAGCAATCCGTTGCTGGATGGCTACGCAGACACTTTTCACATTCGTGTAAGTACTTACACGATGGGCACAGGCAAGATCCCCGGTTATACTCCCAACACTGTTTACGGCATTTTGCTTCAACCTTACTGGACTTAGCGGGGTCCTGCGTTTTCTTCTCCACGTAAGGACCCACGTGCTCCATCCAATAGTTCTGGTCCCTCAGGTCCCAGCGGGTGGTCAGCAGCAAAGAGGCGTTCCTACGGAAATCCTCATCATACGTTAGAGCGGCTGCCTCCCCAGCCAATTCACGGGCCCTTCTAATGTGCGCCATGCATCCCGCGTTTGGGGTAACACACTGAAACCACCCCCATGAAGACCTGGAACCACTCCAGCCAGTTCTCAAAGGTGCGCTCCGCCCGGGGTGACCTATACCTTCTCTTACCGTAAGACCGCCTCCTTTCCCCTTTCCCTGACATTTTAGCTGGTGGGAGCAAAGTTGTTGTTGTTGTTTAGTCGTGTCCAACTCTTCGTGACCCCATGGACCAGAGCACGCCAGGCACTCCTGTCTTCCACTGTCTCCCGCAGTTTGGTCAGACTCATGTTTGTAGCTTCAAGAACACTGTCCAACCATCTCGTCCTCTGTCGTCCCCTTCTCCTTGTGCCCTCAATCTTTCCCAACATCAGGGTCTTTTCCAGGGAATCTTCTCTTCTCATGAGGTGGCCAAAGTATTGGAGCCTCAGCTTCATGATCTGTCCTTCCAGTGAGCACTCAGGGCTAATTTCCTTAAGAATGGATGTGTTTGATCTTCTTGCAGTCCATGGGACTCTCAATAGTCTCCTCCAGCACCATAATTCAAAAGCATCAATTCTTCGGCGATCAGCCTTCTTTATGGTCCAGCTCTCACTTCCATACATCACTACTGGGAAAACCATGGCTTTTACTATACGGACCTTAGTTGACAAGTTGATGTCTCTGCTTTTTAAGATGCTGTCTAGGTTTGCCATCGCCTTTCTCCCAAGGAGCAGGCGTCTTTTGATTTCGTGACTGCAGTCACCATCTGCAGTGATCATGGAACCCAAGAAAGTAAAATCTCTCACTGCCTCCATTTCTTCCCCTTCTATTTGCCAGGAGGTGATGGGCCCAGTGGCCATGATCTTTGTTTTTCGAGCAAAGTAAACATGTCTATATAGTCTCCATTGAGTATCTTAGTCCTTTTTCTATTAGAAAGGTGATTTCCTAAGATGAAGTCGGTAGACACGTTAGTGGAAGTTTTAACATCTTCCACTAGTGCACCACCCTTCCATTCCAGGGTCCCATTAAAGGTTTTTCGGTGTGAATTGGCCCTCCTCTCGTGCACTCAAAGTGGGATCCCAGCAATATTCTCCCCCTCTCCCCAGTAGCTTTCCATGGGGGCGTCGCTATCATATTCTGATGAAGAGGTACCTGTTTCATCCTCAGAATCTGACGGCTCGCTTCTCTTACTCTTCTTAGCGACGTGCTTTCTCTTAGCTTTTCTCTTTCCTCCCTGGGTTCCGCTGACCTCTGGGGCTGGGTCAGTGGATGCTGGTGTTGACTGCTGAGGAAGTACCTCTTCCGAGGAAGAACCCGAGGCGCCCTCCAAAGGCATAGACTGGGATGGTGTTTCCTGAAATATACTAGGTATATCAATTACCTGCTGGTTAGAAGTAGGGCAAACAGGCCTTGTTGATTTGGCGCTGGCCCCTGGAACGCTGGTTTTTGCGGCGCCGAATTTTGACTTCTGAGCATGCGAAGACTGGGAACGCGTTTGGGGCCGGTTGCCTGACCCACCCCCAGGTTGCATCGCACTGGGGGCCGAGGTTGAAGGACCTGTGCAGACCTGCTCACTGGGAAGGGTGTCCGGGATGCAATTCTGGGAGGCCGCCACAGGAGTGGAAGTATTGGCAGCCACTGGCCTGCATTGTAAATAAAAGGTTTCAATCGCTGAAAAGAACTGAGCTATGGCTTGAGGGTTGCAAGGCATGGCGGGGTTTTGAGAACCACCCTGCCCTGCATTGGGTGCCTGAGAGTTGCCCCTGTTAGCCATAATAAAAGGAAATTTGGAAGCAAAAACAAATCACAACTGGGAAGCAAAGCAGATCACAATGTGAACCAAGAAAATGAGTGCGCCACAAAAATGTGGAAGCTGGTAATTGCACACAAAAAACCCTAGGATCCATGGATTCCTGACTATACCGAGGCCCAAAAATGTGGCTGCAAAGCACAGATCCTCATAGATCCTCAGGGTTTATGCATTGGGGTACCCCTAACTCACCGTCAAATCACACATTAAGTACAGTGGCACAGGCTGCACCTCAAAAAACTAGGATTCAAGGCTTTCTGGCCATACCATGGCCCCAAAACGTGGTTTTGAAGCACGGATCCTCATGGATCGTAATGCTTTTTGCATTGAGGCAACCAAAATTCACTGTCAAATCACACATCATAGCCAGGGGCACAGACTGCACTTCAAAAAACTAGGATCCACGGCTTCCTGGCATACCATGGCCCATAAACATGGTTCTGAAGTACGGATCCTCATGGATCCTCACACCTGTTGCATTGAGCCAACCCAAACTCACCGTCAAATCACACGTCAAACCCAGGGGCACAGGCTGCCCCTCAAAAAACTCGGATCAACGGCTTCCTGGCCACTCCATGGCCCAAAAACGTGGTTCTGAAGCAGGGATCCTCATGGAGCCTCACGCTTTTTGCATTGGACCATCCCAAACTCATTGTGAAATCACACATCAAGTCCAGGGGCACAGCATACCTTGGCGCAAAAACATGGTCCCAAAGCACAAATCCTAATGGCTCCTCACGCTTTTTGCATTGGGCCAACCCAAACTCACCATCAAATTACACATCAAGTCTAGGGGCACAGACTGCACCTCAAAAAAGTAGTATCCAAGGCTTCCTGACCACTCCATAGCCGAAAAACATGGTTTCGAAGAATGGATCCTCATGGATCCTCACACTTTTTGCATTTGGCCACCCCTGAATCACTGTCAAATCATACATCATGTCCAGGGGTACCGCCTGCAGCACAAAAAACTAGGCTCCACGGCTTCCTGTTCATACCATAGCCCAAAAATGTGGTTTCGAAGCACGAATCCTCATGGATCCTCACACTTTTTGTATTGAGGCAACCCAAACTCACTGTCAAAGCACACAGCATGTCCAGGGGCACAGTCTGCACCACAAAAAACTTGGATCCACGGCTTTCAAGCCATTCCATGGCCCAAAACGTGGTTCTGAAGCACGGATCCTCATGGATCCTAACGCTTTTTGTAATTGGGACACCCCAACTCACCGTCAAATCACACATCAAGTCAGCATGCACCTCAAAAATCGCGGATCCACGGCTTCCTGGGTACTCTATGGCCCTAAAACGTGGCTACGAAGCAAGGATCCTCATGGCTCCTCATGCTTTTTTCATTGGGCCAACCTAAACTCACCGTCAAATCACACATCATCGCCAGGGGCACAGCCTTTATCTGAACAAAAAACCACAAAAAACTAGAATCGAAGACTTTCTGGCCATACCATGGCCCAAAACGTGGTACTGAAACACAGATTATCATGGATCCTCACACTTTTTGCATTGGGCCAACCCAAACTCACCGTCAAATCACGCATCATCGCCAGGGGCACAGCCTTTATCTGAACAATCTAGTATCCACGGCTTCCTGGCCATACCAGGGCTCAAAAACATGGTTGCGAAGCACAGATCCTCATGGATCCTCATGCATTTTGCATTTAACAACCCCAAACTCATTGTGAAATCACACATCATAGCCAGCGGCACAGCCTTTATTGCAACAAACCAGTATCCACGGCTTCCTGGCCATACCGTGGCGCAAAAACGTGGTCCCAGAGCACAAATCCTAATGGATCCTCACGCTTTTTTCATTGGGCCAACCCAAATTCACTGTCAAATCACACATCATCGCAAGGGGCACAGCCTTTATCTCAACAAACTAGGATGCACAGCTTCCTGGCTGTACCGTGGCCCAAAAACGTGGTTGCGAAGCACGGATCCTCATGCATACTCACGCTTCTTGTACTGGGCCAACCTAAACTCACTGTCAAATCACACATTATGTCCAGGGGCACAGCCTGCACCACAAAAAACTAGAATCCACGGCTTCCTGGCCAGTCCATGATCCAAAAATGTGATTTCAAAGCTCGGGTCCTCGTGGAACTTCTTTTTTTTTTTTTTTTTGCATTGGGCCATCCCTAACTCACCGTCATTAAATCCAAGGGCACAGGCTGCACCTCAAAAAACTAGGATCCATGGCTTTCTGGCCATGCCATGTCCCAAAACTTGGTTTCGAAGCATGGATCCTCATGGATCCTCACACTTTTTGCATTTCGCCACCCCTGAATCACTGTCAAATCATACATCATGTCCAGGGGTACCGCCTGCAGCACAAAAAACTAGGCTCCACAGCTTCCTGGTCATACCGTAGCCCAAAAGAATGATTTTGATGCACGGATCCTCATGGATTCTCTCCCTTTTTTTTTATTGAGGCAACCCAAACTCACTGTCAAAGCACCCAGCATAGCAAGGGGCATAGTCTGCACCACAAAAAACTCAGATCCACGGATTTCAGGCCATACCATGGCCCAAAACGTGGTTCTAAAGCACGGATCCTCATGGATCCTGATGCTTTTTGTAATTGGGCCACCCCAACTCACCGTCAAATCACACATCAAGTCCAGGGGCACAGCCTGCACCTCAAAAATCTTGGATCCACAGCTTCCTGGCCACTCCATGGCCCAAAAACGTGGCTACGAAGCATGGATCCTCATGCTTTTTGCATTGGGCCACCCCTAATTCACCGTCAAATCAAACTTCATCGCCAGGGGCACAGCCTTTATCTCAACAAACTGGGATCCACGGCTTCCTGGCTATACCGTGGCCCAAAAACGTGGTTTCAAAGCACGGATCCTCATGGATCCTCACGATTTTTGCATTGGGCCACCCCAAACTCAGCATCAAATCACACATCATAGCCAGGGGCACAGCCTGCACCACAAAAAACTAGGATCCACGGCTTCCTGGCCATAGCATGTCCCAAAACATGGTTCTGAAGCACAAATCCTCATGGATCCTCACTCTTTTTGCATTGAGCCACCCCAAACTCACCGTCAAATCACACATCATAGCTAGGGGCACAGCCTGCACCACAAAAATCATGAGTTGCACTAGAAAAATCATAAAAATGCCCTTACCAGCACTGTTAATGTTACCACATTATTATTAGAGCCGAGAGGAGAATCTACGACTATAGATTGTACCAAGATATGGTTCATCTTCAAGAACATATCAAATACATGCTGAAGTATTTAAAAGGAGCTTTTCCTCCTCCTCCTCCTCCTCCTCCTCTTCACAAAACTCTTTGAATTTTGCTAAGGTCTCCTGTGGCTTCTGCAATGTATATACCCATACAAACTGAGAATAACAGTCAACAATCACAAGATAGAACTTTGCATTGCCTCTAGAGAGCAGTAGAGGACCAATTACGTCAGCATAGAAACGCTGAAACACCTTGATAACTTTCCCAGGCTTCTTGTCCTTGGCACCTGAAAAACAATCTGTAAGACAAGACACATTAGTTTTACATCCTACAGAATCTTTGCAATCTGAGTCATCAAAGTGTAACAGATACAGTCCATCCTCTTCTTTTGCAGAAAGATATGGCTTCTTATCCTTGAAGATCGTGCATCTGTTCTTATCAAAGGACACCACCAGCCCTTGCTTGGTGAGCTGTGAAACAGTGAGCAGGTTAAATTCCAAACCTGGCACAAAGTACACATTGTTTATAGTCAAATTAAGACTTTTTAGGAACACAGTCCCGAAACCTGTGGCCTCAAGTTCCTGGCCATTTGCTTGCTTCACAGTGAAACGCTGAGTTTCAAACTTAGCAAATAAGCCCCGCCTACTGGCGAGATGATGTGTCGCTCCTACGTCTGCAACAAATGCATTCCAGGTCGACGATGAAGCCTCTGGCAAAAACAAAGCTTTGGCTGGCTTTGTCTGAGACTTGACACGACTTTTGCTTGCAGTCTCTGCTCCAGAGCTCCCCCTGGCTTTTGAAACACGGCTCTTGCAGTTCCTTTGCACATGGCTGAGAAGCCCACATCTGTGACAACGAATGGCATTCAGTTCTGTTGCACGCTCCTCCTGAGCCACTGGGGGGGGGTGCCACAGCTCCTGCTTCCTCCCCCTCAGCCACAGCAGCTGCCAATAACCTGTCATGTTCATTCACACACCCTCGAGAAGGTAAGATCCTGTGCCAGGAGGCAACCAAGCTGGCTTGCAACAGTCCCAAACCTTTTGTCTAGGCTGTTAATGAGCATGAAACAAAAGACAGCTTCCTCCAGAGGAAAATTCCTCTCCGCCAGTTGGTGGCGCAATTGCTGCATCTTCGTCAAATGCTCTCTCAAATCCTGACCCTCTTTCAGTCTGGCATTCCAGAGACGCTGAAAATGAAGCAAAGCAGTTCCTGCTGTTTCTCTCGTGAACGTTACGTAGAGCCTGCCACATCTGCCCTGCGTGGGGACAGCCTTGAACATGAATTAACTGAGGATCGGACAAACACAAAATTATGGCAGCCTTTGCCTGGGTGTCACTATCCCTCCAAAGCCTCTCAGGATTTATGGGAATGGGATTGTCCACCACGTCCCAAATCCATTGCCTTTGTTTTTTTGTTTTTTTTAAAAATAAATTTTTATTAGAATTTTTTATAACAACAAAAACAAAACAAAACAATACCATAAACACAACAAACATATAACAAGTACAATTTCAAAATCTTATTTTCTTATACCTTATTTCCCCGACTTCCTCATACCTCCCCTTTCTGTATTCCAATTTCTAATCAGCTATTCAGCAAATCCTTCCCTTATTTTGGCTTAAATTTAATTTTACGCTCTTTAACTTATCCAATACCGCTGATAACCACTTATTTTCAAATCCAACGTCATTTTAACATTCATTGATTTTACAAAATTTCTTTAAATAGTCCTTAAATTTTTTCCAATCTTCTTCCGCCGTTTCTCTTCCCTGGTTTTGGATTCTGCTCGTCATCTCTGCCAGACCCATGTAGTCAATCACCTTCATCTGCCATTCTTCCAGGGTGGGTAAATCTTGTGTCTTCCAGTACTTTGCGATGAGTATTCTTGCTGCTGTTGTAGCATACATAAAAAAAGTCATATCCTTCTTTAAAACCCCTTGGCCGACAATACCCAAGAGAAAGGCCTCTGGTTTCTTCGGGAAGGTATATTTAAATACCTTTTTCAATTCATTATATATCATTTCCCAGAAAGCCTTAATCTTAGGGCATGTCCACCAAAGGTGAAAAAATGCACCTTCATTTTCTTTACATTTCCAACACTTGTTATCAGGCAAATGATAGATTTTTGCAAGCTTGACTGGGGTCATGTACCACCTATAAATCATTTTCATAACATTCTCTCTTAAGGCATTACATGCCGTAAATTTCATCCCGGTGGTCCACAACTTTTCCCAGTCAGCAAACATAATGTTATGACCAATGTCCTGACCCCACTTAATCATTGCCGATTTAACCGTTTCATCCTGTGTATTCCATTTCAGCAGCAAGTTATACATTTTTGATAAATTTTTAGTACTGGATTCTAACAACTCAATCTCCAATTTTGATTTTTCCACCTGAAAGCCGATTTTCCTGTCCATCTTAAAAACCTCCATTATTTGGTAGTAGTGAAGCCAATCTCTCACTTTCCCTTTTAGTTTCTCAAAACTCTGCAATTTTGATCTGTCCCCTTCGTGTTCTAAAATTTCCCAATATCTCGGCCATCTAGATTCCATATTAAGCTTCTTAACAGCCTTAGCTTCCATTGGTGACAACCACCTTGGGGTTCTATTTTCCAACAAATCTTTATATCTAGTCCAGACATTAAATAGTGCTTTCCTGACAATATGATTTTTAAAACCTTTATGAGCTTTAACCTTGTCATACCACAGATATGCATGCCACCCAAAAATGTTATTAAAACCTTCCAAATCCAAAATGTCTGTATTCTCAAGAAGTAGCCAGTCCTTCAGCCAGCAGAATGCTGCCGCTTCATAGTAAAGTTTAAAGTCTGGCAGGGCAACCCCCCCCCCCTTTCCTTAGCATCAGTTAGAATCTTAAACTTTATTCTGGGCTTCTTGCCCTGCCAGACAAACCTAGATATATCTTTCTGCCACTTCTTGAAACAGTCCATCTTGTCAATAATTTGCAATGTTTGAAACAAAAACAACATTCTCGGCAATACATTCATCTTTATAACCGCAATTCGACCCAACAAGGAAAGCTTCAAGTTCGACCAGATTTCTAGATCTTTTTTCACTTCTGTCCAAACTTTCTCATAGTTATCTTTAAATAAATTCACATTCTTAGCTGTCATGTTTATGCCCAGATACTTCACTTTCTTAACCACATTTAACCCTGTCTCATTCTGAAACCTTTCTTTTTCAAAAGGTGTTAAATTTTTCTCCAGTACCTTAGTTTTTAATTTATTCAATTTGAATCCTGCGACATGGCCAAACTCTTGTATTAATTCCAATACCCTTTTCGTACTAGCTTCAGGTTCTTGTAATGTAAGTACCAGATCATCTGCAAACGCTCTCAAATTGTATTGTTTAGCTCCGATCTGAATCCCTTTAACCAACTGGTCCCTTCTAATCATGTTAAGCAAAACCTCCAGGACTGATATAAAAAGTAATGGAGAGATTGGGCACCCCTGACGTGTTCCTTTTTCTATCTTGAACTCTTCTGTAAGCACATTGTTTACAATTAATTTTGCTTTCTGTTCAGAGTATATTGCACCTATACCATTTTCAAACCCTTGGCCTACCCCCATCCCCCGGAGATTCTTCATCATAAAACTCCAAGAAATGTTGTCAAAGGCTTTCTCGGCATCCACAAATATCATAACTGCCTTAGTGTTAATGTCCACTTCCAACTTTTCCAAAATGTCAATTATATTCCTTACATTGCCCGACAAGTGTCTTTTCGGGAGAAAGCCCGCTTGGTCTCCATGAATCTCCTCCATCAAGACTCTTTTCAATCTCTTTGCTAAAATGTCAGCAAAAATTTTGTAATCCACATTTAGTAACGAGATGGGTCGGTAGTTCTTAAGTTGGGTCTTTTCAGTCTCTG
>JAXCMG010010158.1:153042-178917 GCA_034642415.1 Podarcis siculus
GCCTACGCTGTGGCACATTCCTCTGACCCAGGCAGAATTCCAACAGTTTTATCCCAAGTTGATGGCCTTTCAGCTGATTCCCTGGTGGCCCGCTGGAATGCGGAGTTAACCAGGGCTATTGACTGTTTGGCTCTGAAGCGCCCTCTCCAATTGCATGGAGCCCCATGGTTTTCTACGGATCTGAGGGCAATGAAACAATTGTTGAGACGGCTAGAGCGCCGGTGGCAGATTACCCATTCTGAAGCTGACCGGACACGGGTTAGAGCTCAATGTCGAGCCTACCAAGTGGTGGTAGCGACGGTGAAGAAGATTTTCCTCACCGCCTCTATTGCATTTGCAGAAAACAGCAGCAGGAGACTTTTTCAGGTGGTTCGCAATTTAGCGGAACCACCTGCTACATCGGGGACCAGTACGGGGTCCAGTACGGGCCACATGATCTCCTGCAATGATTTTGCAAAGTTTTTTTGCAGATAAAGTCGCTCAGATTTGGGAAGAGGTAGACGGGAAGGGGGCGGGGTATAAATAATAAATTATTATTATTATTATTATAGTACTTTGTAGGATTTGATCACCTTTATAGGTCTTTTATTGGGACGCGGGTGGCGCTGTGGGTAAAAGCCTCAGCGCCTAGGGCTTGCCGATCGAAAGGTCGGCGGTTCGAATCCCCGCGGCGGGGTGCGCTCCCGTTGCACGGTCCCAGCGCCTGCCAACCTAGCAGTTCGAAAGCACCCCCGGGTGCAAGTAGATAAATAGGGACCGCTTACTGGCGGGAAGGTAAACGGCGTTTCCGTGTGCTGCGCTGGCTCGCCAGATGCAGCTTTGTCACGCTGGCCACGTGACCCGGAAGTGTCTTCGGACAGCGCTGGCTCCCGGCCTCTTAAGTGAGATGAGCGCACAACCCTAGAGTCTGTCAAGACTGGCCCGTACGGGCAGGGGTACCTTTACCTTTACCTTATAGGTCTTTTAATTTTTTTATCTATCTATCTATCTATCTATCTATCTATCTATCTATCTATCCCCTCCCCCTTTTCCCTTTCTGTACTTCCCTATCCTTATAAAATTGAATATATATATTTTTTAAAAAAATTACAGCTTCACAGTTTTCTGGGTCACCCCATATTCATTACCCATCCACCTATGCTGTTCATGGCCAGATCACTTTGGGGCACTGCCATGCTGTAAAAACATTCTCATTTTATTTTAAAAACATTTTTATTGTTTTTCCAGTAAAAACAGCCAATCAACACATCCGAATCATAATCTAATTAAAAACAATAAACTAAAAAAACCACAACAACGACCAAATTGTAGTCCAAATTGTAATTATTAATTTTTCCGGGCTCCCCATAGTCTGGACCTCTGAAGCATATCTCCAAATCTTCAGTCCTGCCTCCTCTCGTTGTTTTCATATTTTTGAATATTTATTACTTTTAAAAAGAAAAAAGACAAAAGAAAAGGAACAAAAAAGAAAGAAAGAAAAACAAGACAAAAAAGGACAATACAATACATAAACAATACAATATATAAACAATACAAAACACAATCCATCAAGCTGAAACATTTCTTTCATTCCCTTGTTTCTTCGACCTCCTCTCACCTCCCTTTTTGTATTCCACTTCTACTAGTTATTTCAGCAAATGCTTTCCATCTTTCTCTATTCTCTATCAAATTGTAAATGACATTTTTTTAACCTTATATTAACATTAAAACTAAAATACTTATATATGCTTAACTCCTTATAACATTTCTGCTAAATCCATAAAAAACCAATCCACCATTTTTCTATCACTCATTAATTTTGCAGTAAACAAACTTTAAATTTTCCAATCTTCTTCCATCAACTCCTCTCCCTGGTTTCGGATTCTGCCAGTCCTTTCCATCAATTCCAAATAGTCCATCAATCTGGAGTTCTTATGTCCGAGGCTCTTAAGTCTTTTCCAGGTCCCTTCTGCAGATCTTCTTCATATTCTTTAATGCTAAAGAGGAAATCTCGAGGGAACTCCATCCTAACATTACTTTTATTCCTTCTGGACATTTCAGCCAAATTTCCATAATTGAAGCTAGGGTCTATACAGTGTTTCAGGGCATACTTCGACATTCCTCCAAATCCAAAGGCCCCCAAACCTTCAGTCTCCTCCAAATCCAAGTCCATGTCCCAAAAGTCAATTAATCCCTGGATAGAGGGATCTTTCCAACTTTCCTTCTTCAGTCCAAGCCGGGATCCAATCATCAAAATCTGGTTTTTTCTAACTTCAATCATAAGAGGCCTCAATTTATAGTCCTCCACTTGCTTCTATAGGACTAAGGATCCCGCTTGTGCTATTTTAGGTTCAAAAACAACAACTTTCTCCTTTTCCTCCACCATTTGTTCTGCCAAAGTAGGTTCCTGTGCCAGGTTAGTGCTCTCTTTTTTGTCTCAAATTATTCACTTCGACCCTCATGTCATCCGTCTTTTTATGTAGCTCTTCCAGCAAATAGTTTATCTTCCATAATGCAGTCACAACAGCTTCTCCTATCAACATTTTGAATAGTCCAAGGTCAATCTCTGGTTCTCAGAATCTTTATCTTGCAGCTGGAGGCCTCCCCGTTACTCTCCTGTAACAGTTTCAGAGGCTCCCTCTAGAGGGAAACAGTCTCCACTTGTATCAGTTCTTTCAAGCACAGCTCAAACAATAAACATAGTTTCGATTTTCAATTACTTTTTCCTCCATTTTAGATGCAGAAGAGGACAATGGAAACAGTGTCTTATTCTTGTATTAACTAGCTGTCAAATCCATTCTGTCAGTAAGCTTTCCCCGAACGTCATCTGGCAGCCCGTTCCCAGGTTCAGAGCTGTGGTAATTTGATTTTCCCCTCTCTCCTGCAGGCTTACTAGGTTCGAAACCTGCTTCCAAGGGGGGTTTTGTGTTCTTAACCAATGGGGATTTAATCCTTTGTCAAAAGCTTTCAAAGACTTTAGCTTGTAACGTCTTTGCTTCAGTCTATTTACAAAAGCGGAAGGCGGACTTCCTGTTTGTAACCTTCCCGCTTTGGCGCCTGTCAGGGAACTGCCATCGGAAGGACAGGAGGTGGAAGGGCTCACTGAGGTTGAGACAGACTTAGCAGCTGAAGAGGGAACCAGCAGGGGGAGAGGAGGAGCTCCGAGGGAAAGTGAGTCGGAGGGATGGCTCAGGGACACTTCCAGCGAAAACAGTGGGGAGGTTTCAAGACCTCCTATAGGGACACCCACTCCTCGCCGGAAACTGTCACGCCGAGAGTCCCGAAGACGTGTTTCCGTTAAGGAGCTTTTATGCTGGAAGAGATTCCGTAAGCGCCCACTTTCAGATTCTGCTAGCGACTGACAGAGCCATGCTTGAGGGGCTCCGTCGTAGGCAGAGGTTTGCGGACTTGGCCAAACTCTGAGAGACTAGGATTTTATGCACAAGCAGCTCATCATCCCTTCACAGCAATCCGAAAGTCTCTGAAAGCAGCTTGTGCAAGGAGAGGCATCATGAGCAACCCAGCCGGAACCTGAGAAGCAGCAGGAGCTGGAGCGGGTCCAAACCTGGAAGAAAGGTACAGGGTGTTGGAAGTCCAGCTAGCACTGCAAACGGCGAGGCTCGAGGAGAGGAGGGCTCAGGATGCAGATAAGGGGAAAACCAGCCCGCTCGCAAGAAAAGTGCCAGGATTGGTGCAGAAGTTTGGGGGGGATCCCAGGAACTACCACGCCTTTAGGACAGAGATGCAATATGCTCTCAATCTGCAGTTTGATGACTTTCCCGACGAGGAGTCGCGAGTGGCTTTTGTGATTGGCCATCTCGAATCGGGGGCGAAAGACTGGGTTAGGCCCCTGATGGCAGTGAATAATGAGATCCTAAAGGACACGAGAAAGTTTTTTCGCGCCATGGACCTGATGTTTTCCAGCGACATTGAGCAGGGAGTGGTGCGCAGACAGTTAATGGCTTGCAAACAGGGGAGCCGATCTGTCCGTGAGTACTGGACTGAGTTTACCATGTTGATCCATAAATTGGGGTGGGATCTATCGGCTGAACCCATTCAAATGCTTTTCGAAGAAGGACTTTCTTCAGCGGTGAAAGATGAACTTTCCCGGGCGCCCAGGGCGGAGTCTATGGACCAGCTGACCAAATCCACGCTGACCATAGGAGCACGCCAGGAGGCGAGAGCGTTGGAAAAGCGGGAAGGGAAAGGGGAACGTTGGAGGGATTTCCGAATTCCAGAGATTCCTGAGCCACCTTTCCCGCCGGCAGAGCCGATGGAAATTGGAACAGCGCGCGCGGGGGCAGTTTTAAATCCCAGTGAAGGGCGGAAGAAGGAGGGGAAGAGCGCCAAGAAATGTTATCTCTGCCAACAGCCAGGTCACTTTGCCAGAGTCTGTCCACAAAGAAAGGAATTGCAAGGGATGGCGGGAGCTGTTGGGGGGGGGGAGGAGGAGGAAGGCAAGGAGCAAGTAAAAGCCAACGCCTGGCTGCCACCGTCGGGGCACTGCAGCCAGGCCAAAGAGCAGTGAAAGTGCCCACGCCGGAACCTCCAAGACCAGCCCTAGTGATAGAGGTGTTGCTAGAGCTGCCAAACGGACACCCACTAAAGATAAAGGCGCTCTTGGACTCAGGCAGCTCCTGTAATTTCATGAGTAAGGAGTTTGCAGATGAGCACCAGATACAGACTGTCCCTTTAAGCAACCCCTTGCAGGTGACCACGATCGATGGGCAGGAGCTACTAGGAGGAGAAGTCAGCCAACAAACGGTTCCAATGATAATGAGAGTGGCAAGGCACACCGAACGGATAGCGTTCAATGTGGCTACCTTGGGAGGGGCTCCCATTATTTTGGGGATGAGCTGGCTGGCGCTACACGATCCGCTAGTGGGCTGGCATCAGAGAGTGGTCTCCTTTGGGTCAGCGCATTGCCTAGAACACTGCAAAGAGGGGAAGGCTCCGGAAGGGGCCAGAGTCACCCTAGCAGGGACGGAAGTAACAGACAAAGGGAAGGTGCCCCCACAATACGCCGATCTGAGCAACGTATTCGGCGAAAGGGAAGCAGACAAACTGCCGCCGCATAGACCCTTTGACTGTCAGATTAATCTACTCCCAGGGGCACAACTCCCAGTGGGCAAGCTGTACGCAATGTCAGACAGGGAGATGCAGGAGTTAAGGGAGTTCATCGACAAAAACCTGAAGCGAGGTTACATCAGAGAGTCCCGAGCAGTGGGGGCAGCCCAGTGTTTTTTTGTGGACAAAAAAAACACAGATAAACCGAGGCTTGTAGTGGACTTCCGGGCCCTGAATGTGGTGTCAGAACCTCTGGCTTTCCCTATGCCCCGAATTGATGACATTTTAACTAGGGTGAGGAAGGGAAAGATTTTTACAAAACTGGACCTGCGGGGGGCGTACAACCTGATACGAATAAGGAAGGGGGATGAATGGAAAACCACCATGTTCACCCCTTTGGGGGCCTTTGAATATCTCGTTATGCCCTTCGGCCTACAAGCAGGCTCGGCGTGTTTTCAAGCGTTTATGAACCACGTCCTGGGACCTTTGCTCTACAAGAATTGTGTAGCCTTCTTAGACGACGTGTTGGTATATTCAGAGAATGAGGAGCAGCATGTGAGGGACGTCCGAGAAGTGTTGGGCAAGCTGCAAGCTAACCAGCTGTGGGTGAAACTGGAGAAGTGTCAGTTTCACACCAAGGAGGTGGAATTCCTGGGGTACCGCTTGTCAGACAAGGGATTGGCCATGGATCCAGGCAAGGTCCAAGCAGTACTGGAATGGAAAACACCGAAAACGAAGAAGGATGTGCAAAGATTCCTAGGGTTTGGAAACTTTTATCGGAAGTTCATCAAGAACTTTGCCCACTTGACGGCTCCCATCATGGACTGTCTCAGCAGCAAGAAGAAATTTGTTTGGACGGCGGAGGCGGAGCGAGCTTTTAAAGAACTGAAAAGGGCGTTCGCTTCGGAAGAACAACTACTGCATGTGGATTTACAAAAACCTATGAGAGTGGAAACCGATGCATCAGACCGGGCGGTAGGGGCGGTGCTTCTACAACCGGGGAAGAGTAAGTCGGAGTGGAGACCGTGTGCCTTCTTCTCGTGGAAGCTGAATAAGTCCGAGAGGAACTACACGGTGTATGACCGAGAACTACTCGCCATTCACGAAGCGTTCCAGAGATGGAGGCATTTATTAATTGGTGCACAACATAAGGTGCAAGTGTGCACTGACCACAAGAATTTAGAGTATTGGAGAACGGCACGAGTGCTCAACCAACGACAAGTGAGATGGGCCCAGGAGTTCTCCAAATTCCACTTTGAAATTTGTTACGTGCCAGGCCCAGAAAACGTCAGGGCGGACGCTCTCTCTCGTAAACCTGAGTATTTGGAGGGGGAGGGAGCAAAAGAAGAGAGACATGTCATCCCAGAGGACCGCTGGGTGTGTGGTGCGGCACTGGTGGGGCAAAGAGAACTGGTAGAGGAAACGGAGAATGATGAATATGCCCAGGATAAGCTCAGAGGTCTCAGGGGGGAGGGAGAAAGCCCTGGGGGCTTTGAGGAAAGAAATGGGGCATTGTATTACAAAGGGTCACTGTATATACCCGAAGGTGAATTGAGGGGGAGAGTACTCAAGCAGTTGCACGACAGCCCCACAGCGGGGCATTTTGGGCAACACAAGACCATGTGGTTGGTTACCAGGGAATTTTGGTGGCCCAAGGTGAGGGAAGATGTAAGGGAGTATGTAAGACGGTGTGACCAATGCCAGCGAGCTAAAGGGGAAAGGCGGGCGCCGGCAGGGTTATTAGAACCATTACCCACACCAGAACGGCCATGGGAGGCGGTATCGATAGATTTTATGACGGATCTGCCGAAGTCCAGGGGTAAAACAGCCATCATGGTAGTAGTAGACCTGTTAACTAAGATGTGCCACTTTGTAGCATGCTCACATGCAGTCACAGCGGAAGAGACAGCGAAATTGTTTGTAGAACACATTTTTCGGTTGCATGGCGCCCCCTTGAGGGTGGTTTCAGACAGAGGGAAACAATTTACGTCCAGATTCTGGAGGAAGCTCATGAGCTTACTGCATGTGGAGGTCAATTTTTCGACTGCCCGGCACCCTGAAACCAACGGGCAGGCGGAAAGAGCAAACGGTATCCTCCAACAGTACCTGAGATGTTATGTCAATGACAGAGAGAACGATTGGGTCGAAAAGTTGGCGCTGGCAGAATTTGCCTACAATAATGCGGAGAATGTGTCCACCGGGATGAGCCCCATTTTTGGCTAATTATGGGTGTCACCCCAGGGCATTTCCAGGGGGAGGAGGGGAGAAATGGAGTGTCCCGGCGGCTGAACATTTTGTAGAAGAGATGGAAGCGATCCATCGTCAGCTCCAGCTCAACTTAGAAAGGGCCAAAGAAGAATATAAGAGGCAGGCAGACAAGAACAGAAGGGAAGGTGAGGCCATAAGGGTGGGGGATCAGGTGTGGCTGTCAACCCAAGGGTTGCCGTTCAAAGGGGGTTGTAAGAAATTGAGACCCAAAAGATTGGGACCCTTTGAGGTCATTCAGCAGGTCAACCCAGTGGCTTTCAAACTCCGGTTACCCAACCACATGAAATTGCACCCAGTATTCCATAGGTCCTTACTGTCACCGTATAGGGGGGACGTGAAGGGGAGTCCACCAGGGGGCCCACCTTAGAAGAAAGGGAACGCAGCAGCCATGTAGCGGAAATCGTCGATTCCAGGTGGAAGGGAAATCAGGTGGAGTATTTGGTGGCGTGGGAAGGGGAACCGGAGTCAGAAAACACCTGGGTAACTGCAGAGGATGTCAATGACGAGGTCTTAATAGAAACGTTCCACCAAAGGTTCCCGAGGAAACCTCAGCCTGTAGCAAGGTTCAGGAGGGAGTACTTCAGCACCACCGACGAGGAGGAGGAACTGGAAGGATTCACGGAATCGGAGTTGGAAGAAGGAATGGACTCCGATGACGAGGAGTACTTGGGAACCAGGAACAGCAACAGGTGGAGGGAAGTGTTCGAGACCTCGGAAGATGAGGGAGGTTCTTTCAGGGGTTTTGCTTCCTCACCGCTCATAGAGGAGGGGACAGGAGGGGGTGAAGGGGGCCCTGGAGGGGAGGTGGATGTCAGGGAACTGCCATCGGAAGGACAGGAGGTGGAAGGGCTCACTGAGGTTGAGACAGACTTAGCAGCTGAAGAGGGAACCAGCAAGGGGAGAGGAGGAGCTCCGAGGGAAAGTGAGTCGGAGGGATGGCTCAGGGACACTTCCAGCGAAAACAGTGGGGAGGTTTCAAGACCTCCTATAGGGACACCCACTCCTCGCCGGAAACTGTCACGCCGAGAGTCCCGAAGACGTGTTTCCATTAAGGAGCTTTTATGCTGGAAGAGATTCCGTAAGCGCCCACTTTCAGATTCTGCTAGCGACTGACAGAGCCATGCTTGAGGGGCTCCGTCGTAGGCAGAGGTTTGCGGACTTGGCCAAACTCTGAGGGACTAGGATTTTACGCACAAGCAGCTCATCATCCCTTCACAGCGCCAAATTAAGATATTTAGACATCCAATTTTCCGTTCTACTCACGGGTAGTTGTTTAAACTCCAATTGTCCACAGGAAAAAGTCAGCGCTCTCCAGCAACAGCAATGCGGCTTCACTCCGTGAAAAAAGCAGTCGATTCAAAGCACCGCGCCACTCACCCCACGTTGCTCCGGATCCCCAAAACAGGGTTTCCCCGCGAGTAGGGGAGGCACAAAAGGTGCCAGCCGAATCCCAGGTTCACAAGCTTCTCCTGCTTGTGATTTCTGTGGGTCTCCGCCTTCGCTGTGGCGGTCAGACCCTATTTTTCACGGAGCAAGTTCCTCCCGATCGGAGGAGCTCCTCCATTGCCTGGAGGCGCCAACCCGGAAGTCCTCCTGTAAAAACATTCTCATGACGCACACACATGATGTATATCTGATAATTTATTGCTCAGGGAGATAAGGTTCAGCAGGCTTCTGCTACGCAGCACGCATTCCAAACCTCTGAGCGCTGAGAGTCACACAGCGTTCAGGAACGAAGGCTTCTGTCTTCTGTGCATTGGTGTGCATAAATCAGGCTCTCACGTAGAGTTACTAAAACTAAAAGCCGTTTATTTACAGCAGAGTTTAGCCATTATCCAGCAACATCGCACAAACGTGTCTGTCCTGGACAAAAGCGAAAGCAGACAGAACAAAGAACCGAGACTCTCGGAAGTGACGCAGAGTCTCTCCGCCCCACAATAGGCAGGACGCAAACTCTGAGCTGTTTAACCCTGTAAGCTCAGGTTCTCCTCACAGTATATGACCACAGAATGAACCACAAAAACCACAGAGCACAGCCAAGGAACAAACACTGTATTAAATACTTTAATCCACATTGATCGTCATGATTGTTAAATGGACTCCACCAAATTACATTGTAAGACCACACCAATGTCCATGGAATGACCAAAATAAAAACTCTATCTGAAATGGTTCTGCATTAGCAAGAACACTGTATTAAAATGACATTCATATCCATAGCTTCCACTGTGAAGAACTGCACCTGGAAATTTTTGACGCTGCCAAACTTCAAGAGTATCCAAGGCAGACATTGTGATGATCTTACCTGTGAATGTAAATTATCAAACCAACTAGATGGAGACCACCAAAGTAACCATGAAAAGCAATCATCTGTCTTGCGTCAATTCAGCTACAAATGGTTTTGGGACAAAAGTTGGTTGCTTTGGGGGGGGGGTAATTATAGATGGAGGCTTAACTGCAAGTTTTCTTGCCAACAGACTTTGAAATAGGGGGTCTCCAACGTGGTGCCCATGGGCACCGTGGTGCCTGCTGACACCTTAGTTTTTTTAAGAAAATGTGTTTTTAGAAAATGAACAGGATTAGTGGTGAATTGTGCCCAGCATGACTTCAGATTGTTCATAGTACATTTGATTGGCTGCAGGGGCATATGAAGGGGCAGCGGGGGGTGCCCCAGGGTGCCACACTTGGGGGAGGGTGGCAGTACGGTCGCTGTACTGGCTGCTGCTCGAGCAATGTCCGTAGGGGCTGCACATGCCCTTGGCCGCTCTACAGCTGGGGGGAGGTAGTGGGCCATCTTGTCACCCTTCCCCCAGGGTGGCACCGCTTGCACAGCATCCATGCGGGCCGCCGCTCTTGTGGCAACTGTACAGGCAGCCCCTCTTGCAGCGACCGTATAGGCCGTATGGGCAGCTGCTCTCATGGTGACTGTACGGGCTGCCGCTTGCGTGGTGTCCATATGGGCAGCCCCTCTCACGGCAACCGTACAGGCCGTACGTGCAGCCGTTCTTGTGGTGACCATACGGGCTGCCGCACAAGCGGCATCCATACGGTCTGCCATGCATGCGCAGTCTGTACAGGACAGTGTGTGCAAGCCCATCATCAAGGACTTGTTACCATATTATAGCTGCCACAAAATCTATCGGCATGCCACCAGAACCAGGGAAGCCTCGCTGGTTGCAGCTCACACAACTGAAGCAACTTTGGGAAAGGAGATTCCACCAAAACATTAAGAAGACCTTTCTGACAGTAAGGGCTGTTGGACAGTGGAATATGCCACCTCGGAGAGTAGTGGAGTCTCCTTCTTTGGAGGTTTTTAAGTGGAGGCTGGCTGGCCATCTGTCAGGAGTGCTTTGTTTGTGTGTTCCAGCATGGCAGGGGGTTGAACTAGATGGCCCTTGCGGTCTCTTCCAGCTCTATGATTTTATGATTCTATGACACTAGCTAGTACACTGCACTGTTCCATTAGATAGATATTGTTACTATTTTTTATTTTTTATTTTATAATATTTTTATTGCGTTTCTTTTCATAAGTTTATACATTCCAAAAAGTACAGAAAAACAATGCAAGAAACAGATTTTTTTTTGCAAAAAAAAATACAAAAAAGATAATGAATATATAATAGTTCAACTTTCCATAGATCCCAATATCAGTTGGACCTCCCCACACCTTCCAGATCTGCGTTCTTTATAGTAACAATGTCAGCAATTTGTTACCTTGTTTCACACCTTATTGTAACTTTCAGTTATTATGTCTCTAGATTCAAAATATTGTAACTCAGTTTTAATACCTTTAAAATAAACATAATATGTTTGATTCACATTGTCTCCTTTTCTCTTTTATCACTTATTTTACCATTTACTTAACATATTGCTAAAGCATAACATTTCCTAATCGTGCACTGTCTTAAGATTCATACAGCTTATAGTGTTTTTGCAAATAGTCTTTAAATTTTTTCCAATCCGCCTCAATTGTTTCTTCGTCCAAATCTCGGATTCTGCTAGTCATTTCGGCTAACTCCATATAGTCCATCAACTGCGTCTGCCATTCCTCCAGCGTGGGTAAATCTTGTGTCTTCCAGCACTTTGCGATGAGTTCTCGATAATGTCTTGGTCTTTGGTTCTAACAATTCTGTCTCCAATTTCGATTTTTCCACCTGGAAACCAACTTTTTTATCCATTTTAAAAACCTCTTGGATTTGAGCATAATGTAACCAATCTCGCACCTTATTTTTTAGTTTGTCCTGGCTCTGCAACTTCCAATTGTCTCCAATTTTTTCAATTATTTCCCAATATTTCGGCCAATAGGCCTCCATATTGGGTCTTTTTCGAGCCTTGGCCTCCACCGGTGATAGCCACCTCGGGGTCTTGCCCTCTAGTAAGTCTTTATATTTCATCCAGACCGCAAAAATTGCTTTTCTGACAATATGGTTTTTGAACAATTTATGAACTTTAACCTTGTCGTACCATAGATATGCATGCCAACCAAAAGCATTGTCAAAACCTTCCAGATCTAGGACATCAGTGTTTTCCAGAAGAAACCAATCTTTCAACCAGCAGAAGGCTGCAGATTCATAATATAGCCTCAGGTCCGGCAGGGCAAACCCCCCTCTTTCTTTCGAGTCAGTTAATATTTTAAATTTTATTCGGGGCTTTTTGCCCTGCCAGACAAACCTAGATATATCCTTCTGCCATTTTCCAAAACATTCCACTCTGTCCACGATCTGTAGGGTTTGAAACAAAAATAACATTTTCGGCAATACATTCATTTTTATAGCTGCGATTCTGCCCAACAAGGAAAGTTTCAATCTTGACCAAATTTCTAAATCCTTTTTAATTTCCAACCAACATTTTTCATAGTTATCTTTAAATAAGTTCAAATTTTTGGAAGACAAATAAATCCCTAGGTATTTCACTTTTTTAACCACATTTAATTCTGTTTCTCTCTGGTACCCCTCTGATTCTGTAAGAGTCAAGTTTTTAGTCAAGACCTTAGTTTTTTGTTTGTTCAACTTAAATCCCGCTACCCGACCAAACTCAGATATAAGTTCTAGAACTCTTTTTGTACTAGATTCTGGCTCCTGTAGTGTCAAAACTAGGTCATCTGCAAAAGCTTTCAATTTGTATTGTTTCACTCCGACCTCTATCCCTTGTACCAACCGTTCCTCTCTAATCATGTTCAGTAGCACCTCCAGGACTGAAATGAATAAAAGAGGGGATAGAGGGCACCCCTGTCGTGTCCCTTTTTCAATTTTAAATTCCTCCGTCACCACATTGTTCACTATTAATTTGGCTTTTTGCTCTGAGTAAATTGCTTCTATTCCATTTTCAAACCCCCGTCCCACTCCCATCCCCTCCAAGTTTTTCTTCATAAACATCCAAGATATATTGTCAAATGCTTTCTCCGCATCGATAAAGATTAACACCGCCCTTGTGTTCCTATTGGTTTGCAAAAGTTCCAAAATGTCAATGATGTTCCTAGTATTTTCATACAAATTTCTACCAGGGAGAAAGCCTGCTTGGTCCTTGTGAATTACTTCATTTAGTACCTTTTTAAATCTACTTGCCAAAATGTCTGCAAATATTTTGTAATCCACATTCAGGAGTGAGATGGGACGGTAGTTCTTAAGCTGGGTCTTTTCAGATTCTAACTTAGGTATCAATGTGATGAATGCTTCTTTCCACGTTTCCGGTGCCCTCTTCCCTTCCATAATCTGGTTGCATACCTCCATCAAAGGTTGTATCAAATAGTCCTTCAAAGTCTTATAGTATTTGGAGGTAAGCCCATCCGGGCCTGGAGATTTGCCTAGTTGCATATTCTGAATGGCACCTTCAATTTCCTGTTGAGTTATTTTACAGTTCAAGATTGATCTTTTATCTTGAGTTATTTTTGGTAATCCATTTGTCTTTAAAAATTGGTCTATCTCAAACTCTTTCTGAGGCCCCTGTGCATAAAGTTCTTTAAAGTATCTGTGGAAGCACTTCCTAATTTCTTCTGGTTTCTGGACCATTCTTCCTTCAATCTCTAGATTTGTAACCGTGTTTAACTTTTGTCTCTTTTTCAGCTGCCATGCTAGCAGCTTTCCACATTTGTTTGCTGATTCAAACGATCTTTGCTTCATTTGTTTAATTTTCCATTCAATCTCTTGATTTATCAGTTTCGAGTATTGTGCTTGATGGAATTTGATTTCTCTCAGCACCTCCTTTGACTTTGGTTTGGTTCTCAATTTTTTCTCTCCTTGATGTATTTTCTCCAATATTTTCTCCTTCTTGCCATTCCAGAGTTTTTTCTTAATTGTATTTTGTTGTATCAGAAACCCTCTCATGACTGCTTTACTGGCATCCCAGATCGTTCTTTTTTCTACTGTGGTGTTCAGATTTATTTCAAAATAGTCCTTTAAAGTTTTTTGGGCCTTTTTCACAATCTCTTGATCTCTTAGTAAGGTGTCATTCATTCTCCATCTGAAGGAACCGGTTTGAGTAAGTCTCAATTCTACTTTCAAGGCGTTGTGGTCGGAGCAGGTTTTGGGGCAGATTTCCACCTTTCTGGTCTTCGGTGCCAGCCCTCTAGATGTCCATATTTGGTCGATCCTTGTCCATGACAGGTGGGCCTCAGAGAAGAAAGTTCCTTCTTTACCTAAGGGGTTCTTTGTCCTCCATATGTCAATCAAATCCATATTGTCAGTCAATTCAAAAAATGTTTTGGGCAGTCTGCCATCTGTTGTTAGATTTTGATTTTGAGACTTATCCATATTTGTAGACACCACTCCGTTCATATCTCCCATCATTATGATGTTAGAATAGTCCATATAGTCCAGCATAGTCTCATGCAGCTTCTTGAAAAATTCTGATTTCCCATCATTTGGCGCGTATATTCCTAATATCAAAAATTTTTCTCCTTGTGTCTGAATTTCAATCGCCAAAATTCTTCCTTGCTCGTCCTTAAATAAAAATTTTGGTGACAGGCTCTCCCTAGCATATATCACCACTCCTCTTTTCTTTACCTTGTCCGACGAAATGAATTCTTGGCCTAATCTTTTGTTAATTAGAACTTTCCTGTGGAGCCTAGTCACGTGTGTTTCTTGTAAGCAAATAATGTCCAATTGTTCTTTCTTCAATATGTGAAATATCCTTCTTCTTTTTTCCAGGGAATTTCCGCCGTTTATATTCCAACTAAGTAGCTGCAGAGACATCCTGTACTATTTTGTTAGTCCTAAAGTGGTGTATCTTCTTTATCCTCTGATCCCGAGGGTGTAGGCGTTGGTCCGCCTCCAGGCGGTGTAGGCCCAGATTGTGGTAGAGGCCAAGATGCTGCTGCTCCTTTTTGGAGATCTTCTCCGTGGTCGTGCAGGAACTTTTGTAAGTCCTCAGATGTTCTAATTTTAACCTTCTTTTCTTTGTAGGTGAATGAAAGTCCTTGTGGGAACTCCCACCTATAAGGAATTGCGTTATGTCTCAGCAACTTTGCCAATTCTGAATAGGTGGCTCTCAGGTCCAATAACTGTTTCGGTATATCTCTGTAAATTTCCACCCTTTTGTCTTGTATCTCCAATGAATTTTTGAAGTGAAGGCCTAATATTTTGTCTCTCTCTTCCCTTGATCTCAAAATTATCAAACAGTCCCTGGATCTGTCCTTCCTTACCAGTCTTCCCAATCAGAATGCCGATACAATTTTAAAATCACTTTCTTCCTTTAAACCCCAGAACTTGGAAAATTCTGTTGTCAAAAAGCCAATCAAATCTCCTTGTTCAAGTTCTGGTATTGCCCTCAATCTGAGGTTGTTCTCACGATTTTTCAATTCCACCATAGACAGATAGGCTTGTTGTTCCCCTATCTGTTTGTGCAGGGGCTTGACTTCTCCTTTAATCTCCTCGACCTCTTTCTTTGCTGACTCTGCTATTTGAATGGCTTCCCCAGCTAATTTACGATTTTCTTCTGTTGCTCTTTGCAATTTTTCAATTGCTTGTGTATGCTGGGAAACCTGATCAGTCAATTTCTGGATCGAGGATGTGGCTTGGTCAATTTTTAATGATTGGTTATCTACCTTTTGATTTAAGGTTGACAATTGTTCCAAAATTTGTTTCAGAACTGCTTCAGATCCACCTGTTGCCATGTCTTCCTCTGCAGACTTGTCAGGCTTTTCAGCTTCTGCCTTTTGTGCCACCAGCACCGTTGGAACCGATGATCTACGTCCTTGGGTCAAAGTTGTTTGTACAAATTGTGCAGGTTTTTTTTTCTTTTTCTTTTTCCTTAGCTTCCTTGGCTTTAGCTGCTCTTGTCTTCCCTGCACCACTCATTACACATCTGTCAATGTTCAAGGTCAAATTGTCTGTTATCCCATGGGAAAGGCAGATCCAGTTTGAAAACAATCAGAAGAGAGAAAGTCAACATAAAAAGCCGTTCCCAGGCCCTTATAATCTCAAAGTCCTCTAGGGGGAGTGCCACCAAAACTCAGAAGAAAGAAGGAAATTTTTCCGCCATTAAAGTCCCTGTTGTTCCAGTTCAAAAACACAATAGTCCCAAAGCAGTAAAAGAAAGAGTCCTCCAGAGCTCTTTTAAACTTTAACAAAGTTTCAGAAAGGTGTCTGCAACAATGTCAAGTCCAACCTGTTTATGCTCAAAAGTATCACTTAAGTTTCAAAAAGTTTCAGTAACAGTTCCGCAGTTTAACAGTTTCCCCCAGGCAGCCCGACGATTTGGCACTTGTGTCTTAATGGTCCCTAAGCGAGGGGATTACTCCAATTTATATTTAAAAATCCCTTTTACTTGCGAGGAGTTCTATTTTTCCTCTTTTAAAAGCCAATTCTGTAAATGCACGAAAGTCCCAACTTTAACGTTTCCCTTGTAAGGCGCTTTTCGCTTCTCAAGTTCTTTGCTTTGATCTTATAAACAGAGCCGGAAGGCGGACTTCCTTTTTCTCGTCTCCCGGTTTCAGGCAAATTCAATAAATTAATTTCCGAATTTAATGTCCCTTACTCACGGGTATGTTGCTTCAGCCTGATGTTTTCAGGAAGAAAGGTCGGCGCTCATCTGTGACAGCCGCGCGGCTTCGCTTCCGCAGAAAGAGCGATGAACTCACAGCACCGCTCCCCCTCCTACACTCCGGAGCCCCTTACGGGGTCCCTTCTGTGTTTTCGGGGTCGCTTCAGGTGCCCGCCGAGTCCCACGGCCACGGGCTCACTCTACCCGTGGTTTTTCTTGGTGGGTCGCCGCTGTGCCGTAGCGTGCAACCCTTTTCTGCGGAGCTCCTCTTCAGAGAGCGAAGAGGACCGCCATCACCGTTTCGCGCCGCCTCCGGAAGTGATATTGTTACTATTTTTTAAGCAAAGGTTATGTATAGCTGGCATCTATTAGTCTTTGAGCCAGCGTGGTGTAGTGGTTAAGAGTGGTGGACTCGTAACCTGGTGAGCTGGGTTCGCTTCCCTGCTCCTCCACATGCAGCTCCTCACAGGGTGTCTGTTGTGGGGGAGGAAGGGAAAGGAGATTGTTAGCTGCTTTGAGACTCCTTAAGGGGAGTGAAAGGCAAAATATCAAGTCCAAACTCTTCTTCCAAACTCTTTGTAATAGTGACATTTCCCATAAATATGCTGAGACACAACTGAATAATGTTATAGATTTCAATGGGATTCATGGAAGGGCCAAGTTTATTCTGCAGTTTAAATGAATGGGGCATGGAAATGCTTAACTGGTTCTTGAGCAGGGCCAAAACCTGGGAGAAGTAATCTTCAGTCCCTGTAGCAAACAGCAGGCACAACAACATTTTGTATGGAATGCAGAGCCAGTTCATCTCATAAGCAACCAAGGGGATTGCTGCCTGTCCGGCACGTTTCCTCTGCACATAAATTCTTTCAGGCAGCAGCAGAGCAAGCAGCAAGTGCTTTCCGTGTGAGAAGGAAAAGTCCGCACGCTGTTTCTTCCATCTAAACAGCCTTTATTTACATCAGCAGGTAAAATAACAAACGATTCCACCGGAGCTCGGACACATGCTGCATCTCTCTCTCTCTCCCGGACAAAAGTGAAACTGTTTCACACAGACAAAGAAACTGCAGCTTCCGTTTACGTAGGAAGCTCCTCCCCAGATGTAGGACAGACAGGAGGTCAACCCTATAACCACCAAACTCCACACCCCCTCTTGCCCTGCATCTGGGGGAAACAAGCATCACCACTTACCCCAAACACAGACCTTCACAGAACTCCTCATGACACTGGAAGGTTAACGGTTTTGTAAAACCATCAGCGAGGTTCCGGGCAGAGGGACAGTATTTCAATTTAACCAATCCCTCCCGAATACTCTGGCACACATCCTGGAAACGGATGTCTAGGTGCTTGGTCCTGGCCTTAAACTGCCCAGATTCTGCCAACTTCAGACAGGGCTGATTGTCTTCAAAAACAGTGACAGGCAAACAACTCTCTCCACAGAGCTCTTGAACCAAATACACATAGAACTCCAATTCCCTGCAAATCTCAGAAAGCGCACTGAACTCAGCCTCAGTGGATGAGAGTGCTATGAGACTTTGCTTCCTGGACCTCCACCCAACCAAAGAGTTCCCAAATTTCACCACCATACCAGACACGGACTTCCTATCTCCCAGATTCACCGAATCGCTGTCTACTCAGCATGTCAACTTGACGTCGCCCTTGGCTGACAGCTTAAGGCAGAAGTCTTTGGTATCTTGCAGGTAACGCAGCACCCATTTGATACCATTCCAGGCTTGCACACTTGGGCTTGAAGCTTCCCCGCTGAGCAGATTGATAGCAAACGCTATGTCAGGTCTGCTCCACTGAGACAGATACAATAGACTACCCAGAGCTGACTGAAAGAGCTCAGTATTTTCGAACGCAGCACGTTCTACTTGCTGACTGTCTTTCACGTAGCTAATCTCCATGGGTGTCCTAACTCCTGCACACTCAGACATTCAGAGCTTCTCAAGCAGTTGCTCAATCTTACCATTCTGATTGAGCAAAAAGCTTCCATCTTCAGTTCGAGCTACCTCTACGCCCAGGTAAGTCCAAACAGCTCCCAGGTGTTTAAGCTTGAACCGTTTACCAAGCTCTTTGGCAAACTTCTCTACATGTTTACCTGTCTGGGCCATATAAAGAAGGTTGTCAACAAAAACCAGGACCACCTCCTGTGTCTCTCTTGACCCTTTAAGGTACAGGAAGCTATCAGCAACACTTCTCTTGAAACCTAACTGCTCTAAGGCTTCATTTAGACACATGTTCCAATTTCTGGCAGATTGACGTAAACCATAAATCGATTTATGCAATCTTCAAGCGATGCCTTGCCCCTTGGCCTCAAACCCTGGAGAAGGAAGCATGTACAACTCCTCCTGGAGATCTGAGTTCAAGTAGGCAACATCTACATCAAAGTGGTTCACTTTCCAACCTCTTTGTGCAGCAACGGCTAAGAGCATGTGCAGAGTTTCACTTCTGGAAGTAGGAGCATACACCTCAGTGTAATTGTAATGGCTTGACTCTCCCACAGAACCGAAACCGGCAGTAATTATCTCAGGTTTATTGCTCAAACACATAAATCACTCCGGAGCTCCTTCACTCGGTGTCTGACTCCAAGTTTGCAGTTGCCGAGTCTAAGCTCCGCCCCTTCTTCTTCTTCCAACAGGGGAAAAAACCCTTCCGCTTCCGCGCTTTTCCCCTCCTCTCACTGACCTTTTCACGCCTTCGAGTTTTTGGGCTAGCTATTCCTGGCCTCTCCCCTTCTGTCTCTGAGCTAAGATTGGTATCTGCTGCCTGCTCTCTGTTCTCTGAAGCTATGCCACTCGGCTGCCCCTCCTCCCTCTCACATTCCAGCTCACATTCCAGTGTCCTTATCTCTCTCTGCTTGCTTAGATTCCCAGCCTATGTCAGCTCCGGAACGAAGCTGACATCACCCCATCCTCCAAGCCCCCCTTCCTCCTACTCGTCTTCACTGCCTGTCTCGGAGGGCTCTCTCTGCTCTGGTGCCCACCATGTGCCACTCTCCTCAGCTTCTTCTTCGCTAAGGTCGTCCTCTTCCTCCCACCCTCTGGGCTTGGGTTTGTGGGGGAACCTACGGTGGAACTGCCGTTGCAGGTCTGGGGCATGTAAATCCTGGCTTTGTACCCAGGAGTTTTCTTCAGGTCCATAACCTTTCCATGACACAAAATACTGTAACTGTCTTCTACACAGTCTCGAGTCTAAAATCTGTTGGATCTCAAACTCCTCCTGATCCTCCACCATTACTGGAGGAGGAGGTGTCTGTTTAGGTTCCTGGTAGGGATGTGCAGGAACGTATGGTGACAGGAGAGCCCTGTGAAATACAGGATGTATCTTCATTGAGGCAGGCAATCTCAATTTGAACGCTACAGGGTTTACCCGTTCTACCACTTCAAATGGCCCCAACCGCCTTGCCTCTAACTTCTTGCACCTCCCCTTTGTTGGTAAGTCCTTGGCCGACAACCACACCTTGTCCCCCACCTTGATCTCTTCTCCCTGCTGTCTATGTTCATCAGCATTCCTCTTATACGCGTTTTTAGCTGCGTCCAGCTTGTCTCTCAGTAGTTCGTGTAACGCCTGCATCTCCCCTACGAACTGTTCTGCCACTGACACCAACAAAGTGTCCTCTGGTTCTGGAAATGCCCTCGGATGTCGTCCATAGTTGGCCAGAAACGGTGTTTGTTGGGTAGACGCATGTACCGCATTGTTATGCGCGAATTCTGCTAGTCCCAATTTATCTACCCAGTCCTCTTGCTGGTAGTTCATGTAGCAACGAAGGTATTGCTGCAACATAGCATTGGTCCTTTCTGACTCTCCATTGGTTTGAGGGTGTCTCTCTGATGTCAGACACACTTCGACTTCCAAAAGCTGCATCAGCTTCCTCCAAAACTGTGAGGTAAATTGTGTTCCTCTGTCCGAAATCACTCGCGACGGCAACCTGTGCAGTTTGAACACGTGGTCTACAAACATCTGGGCTGTTTCCTGTGCAGCTTTGGGCATGGCACGAACTGCGCCATTTTCGTGAACAAGTCCACCACGGCCCAGATGACTGTCTGCTTTCGAGAAGGAGGCAAGTCTGTGATAAAATCCATCGCAATCGCCTCCCAAGGTCCTTGCGGAGTCGGAAGCAGTTGCAGAAGTCCCGCTGGTGCTGCTCTAGGTGTTTTTGCTCATTAGCAGGTGTCACATGCCCTGACATACTCCTGGGCCTCTTCTCTCATCCTGGGCCGCCAAAACCATCTCCTTAGTTGATCTACGGTCTTGTACTGCCCAAAGTGACCCACCGTCGGGTTGTCGTGGCACTGCCGCATGACTCGTGCCCACAAATCCCCTTCTGGCACGTAGAGCACCTCACCCTTAAACAAGAGACCTTCCCTTTCAGTGAATCCTTCAGCGCTGTTCTCCTTGTTACGTATCGCTGCCAGTTTCTGCTGCGCAAATTCATCTCCATGTGTTTGGCGCTTGAACTCCTCTACTCCGACAATCGACGTCACCGCTAGTTGCAACTGTTCTGGCTTCAGAATGTGTTTCAATTCTTGCTTCTGTTCTCCCCTCATGTATTCTGGTTTCCGGGACAAGGCATCCGCCCTCTGGTTCAGGTGCCGCGGTACATATTGTATGCGGAAGTTGAAGCGGGCAAAGAACTGTGACCACCTGATCTGTCTCTGGTTCAGTTGTCTCGCGGTCTGCCAATATTCCAAGTTCTTGTGATCAGTGCGCACTTCCACTTGGTGTCGTGCACTTTCTAGGAAATGCCTCCATGTCTCCAAGGCCTCTTTTATAGCCAGCAGCTCCCTTTCCCAAATGGTGTAGTTCTGTTCCGAGGCGTTCAGCTTCCGCGAATGGAATGCACACGACCGTAAGTCCCCGTGGCTGTCTTCCTGCAGCAGCACTGCTCCTACTGCCCTTTCAGAAGCATCCGTCTCCACTACCATCGGTCTGTACGGATCTGCGTGGTGCAGGTACTCCTTCGCGGCGAACATCTCCTTGAGCCTCTCAAACGTGCACTGCGCCTCCTCCGTCCAGACGAACAGCTTCTTGCCCCTCAAGCAGTCAGTGAGGGGTGTGGTGAGTTGCGAGTAGTTAGGCACGAACTCCCTGTAGTAGTTAGCAAAGGCCAAGAACCTCTGCAAGTCCTTCTTGGTCTTAGGCTTCTGCCACTCCAACACCGCTTTCACCTTCGCCGGATCCATATGCACCCCCCCCCCAGGAGACACGCGATACCCCCAAAATTCCACCACTGTCACGTGGAACTGGCACTTCTCCAGCTTGGCGTAGAGTCTATGTGCCCTCAGCCATTGCAACACCTCCCTTACATGTCGCACATGCTCTTCAGGTCTTTCTGAGTATATCAAAAGACCATCAAGGTAAGATACCACGTTCCTGTCTAGCAAGTCTGCCAAAACATGATTGATGAAGGCCTGGAAGGTGGCTGTGCCCGATTACAACCCAAACAGCATCACTAAGTACTCAAAGGTCCCATATCTTGTATTAAAGGCCGTCTTCCACTCATCGCCTTCCCTCACCTGTATCAGGTTGTAGGCCCCCCTCAGTTCCAACTTGGTGAACATTTTCGCTGATCTCAACCTCTCCAGCAGATCCCCAATATGTGGCAAGGGGTATCGGCTGGGAATCATGACCTTGTTGGTCCTCCTATAGTCCACAATGAGCCTTTCTCCCGGGGTGTCCCTCTTTCTTACGAAGAAAACTGCCCCCCCCCCGGTGCCTTTGTTGGTCGGATAAAACCCCTTGCCAAATTCTTCTGCAAGAACTCCTTCAGTTTGGCTAGTTCCGTCTCTGACATGGAATAGAGGTGACTGGTGGGTATATGGGCCCCTGGCACCAAGTCTATTTTGCGGTCATAAGGGCGGTGTGGGGGTAATGTCAGCTTGCCAGCTGCACGCGTTGCTGCAGTCAGCAGAGAAAACACTCCCGGCAGCCAGCCATAAATTCCTTTCTTTATTTCCTTCTGACAAGATTACATGCAGAATAAACAAAGCGATCCGTCTCTCATGACGCGTTGCTCTGACTGGTTTCTCTTTTCCCTCTCCCTTGAGACCAGCACAGCCAACGGCTCAGCCCCTTCCGTTTTTCCCTGTGACGTGGATCCCCCTCTCTCGGAAGCACCCTTTCCTCCCCAGACTCACTATCCTCTTCTCTGTCTTCTGAGGACGAGCCAGTACTAATCAGTGGAGATCGTTCTCTGTATCCTCCCATTCTTTCCTCCCTCGCTGCCTGCAGTTCCCTGACAGGTAACTGGTCTGCCTCCTCACAGAACATGTCTCTGAAGGCCTTATACTGCAGGGGTATGGAACTCTCTTCTCCCATGAGTTTCCCTCCTACCTCCTCCCTCTTCGCTCCCACCTCTCTAGGTACTTCACACATAGCACGCTATTTAAAAGGCACTATGCATTACAGACTGAGATTTAACAATCAGAAGTCTGGTGGTCTTGAGATATTTGCAGATGCAAGTCTTGGAAGTGACACTACAGACAGGAAAAGTATGTCTGGAGTTTGCTACATGTACAATCAGGGTCTATTTGATTGGTCATGCAAGAAGCAAACAACAGTTAGCTTAAGTACTTGTGAAGCTGAACTGAATGCACTGTCTTATTCACTTAAGGATTGTGAATGGTTGTTACAGTTGTGCAAAGACAAGAAAATTCCTGTCAAATGTCCAATCCAGGTTTATCAGGACAACAAAGCATGTTTGGCTTTGCTGAATTCTGAAGGTTGTAAGCAAAGCACGAAGCACTTGCATTTGAAGCTGCAACATGCTAGAGAATGTGTTCAGAAGGGACTCGTAACGGTGTCCTATATGCCAGGTAATGAAATTCCTGCTGATGTATTGTCAAAGGTTGTTCCAAGGGATCAACACTGTACCTATCTGCAGAAGTTGGGTTTGTACTGATATTGTACGAATACGCTGCCCAGTGATGTTCACAGAAAGGGGGAGGATGTTGGTTTCTGTTTCCCTCACTGAGCAGCTGCTGGTAGTCACAGGACTATGTTTTCATTCCACAGTCCAGATATTGTTGGATTCCCATGGGAAAGGGAGACGGGATGTGACGTTTACTGGTTTCCTGTCTCCTTTGTACTGTTGTTTCTTTGTTGGAGTTGCTCTCTGCTTCTCACAGAGACAAGATGTATATTTGTATGCTCTCAGCATAGCTTAGTAATAAAGCGTAGCAATGTAGCCATACCTGCCTCATCCTTTCGTTGCAGACTCTGGGTGTTTTATACTCTGCTGGGCTCAGGCCAAGATGAGCCGTATCAGCTCGGAGGACCAGAGCTGAATTTGACTAACACTTCACGCCTCAAGCAGTTCGCTTGGCAAAAGGCTGACGCGAACGTTAAGGAGCGTTGAAACCAGGCCACGACAGAATCATGTTTTGTGAGCCACATCATTCCTAGGACTATGGGGTGTGTCGCTAACTTTTTTTTTTTAAGATTTTTATTAAAGTTTCAACAAATTTTATCATAACAAACAAAACAAAACAACACAATAACAAACAATAAACAATATAAAACACAGAAAACAAACAAAAATATATAAGTTCAACTCTTAACTTCATGTAACTTACTTTCCCCACTTCCTCACACCTCCCTTTTCTGTATTCCAATTTCCAATTTGGTTTCAGCAAATTCTTCCTCTATTTTGACTAATTTTAATATTGTTTAATTTCTTTTAAATTAACCATTACCATTGCTATCGACTTATCTTCTAATCCCCCATCATTGATTAATTTTGCTGTATTTCTTTACTTGTTACTTACAAAACCTCTTTGCACATTCTTTTCAACTTTGTCACTAATGCCACATTATCTCTATATCCTGCATCACTTTAACATTCAAATAATTTACAATGTTTTTGCAGATAATCTTTAAATTTCTTCCAATCTTCTTCTGTTTGTTCTTCTCCCATGTCTCGAATTCTGCCAGTCATTTCTGCCAGTTCCATGTAGTCTATCAATTGCATCTGCCATTCTTCCAAGGTGGGCAAATCTTGTGTCTTCCAATACTTTGCGATAAGTATTCTTGCTGCTATTGTTGCATACATGAAAAAGGTTCTATCCTTCTTTAACACCTTCTGGTCAACAATGCCCAAGAGAAAGGCCTCTGGTTTCTTAGGGAAGGTATACTTAAATACCTTTTTCAGTTCATTATAGATCATTTCCCAGAAAGCCTTAACCTTTGGGCACGTCCACCAGAGGTGAAAGAATGTTCTCTCAGTTTCCTTACATTTCCAACGCTTATTGTCAGGAAAATGATATATCTTTGCAAGCTTGACTGGTGTCATGTACCACCTATAAATCATTTTCATAATATTTTCTTTCAAAGCATTACATGCCGTGAATTTCATACCAGTGGTCCATAACCGTTCCCAGTCAGCAAACATAATGTTATAACCAATGTCTTGTGCCCACTTAATCATAGCTGATTTCACCGTTTCATCCTGAGTATTCCATTTTAACAGCAAGTTGTACATTCTTGACAGTACCCTAGTTTTAGGTTCTAACAGTTCCGTTTCTAATTTCGATTTTTCCACCTGGAAACCTATTTTTTTTATCCATATTAAAAACCTCTCTGATTTGATAATAGTGTAGCCAATCTCGCACTTTATCTTTTAGTTTCTCAAACCTCTGCAATCTCCATGTATCTCCATTTTGTTCTAGTATCTCCCAATATTTTGGCCATTTGGCCTCCATATTGAGTCTTTTCAGAGCCTTAGCTTCCATAGGTGATAACCACCTTGGGGTCTTGTTTTCTAATAGATCTTTATACCTTGTCCAGACATTGAAAACTGCTTTCCTGACAATATGGTTCTTGAATGCTTTATGAGCTCTAACCTTGTCATACCACAAGTATGCATGCCATCCAAACGCATTGTTGAACCCTTCCAAATCCAAAATGTCAGTGTTTTCAAGAAGTAGCCAGTCCTTCATCCAGCAAAAAGCTGCTGATTCATAATATAGCTTCATGTCTGGCAGGGCAAACCCCCCTCTTTCTTTAACATCAGTCAGTATTTTAAATTTTATTCTGGGCTTTTTGCCCTGCCAGACAAATTTAGAAATATCTCTTTGCCACCTCTTGAAACAGTCCATCCTGTCCACAATCTGCAAGGTCTGAAACAAAAACAACATTTTTGGCAATACATTCATCTTTATAGCAGCAATTCGACCCAACAAGGAGAGCTTCAAGTTTGACCAAATTTCTAGATCTTTTTTTACCTCTGACCAACATTTTTCATAATTATCTTTAAATAAGTTCAGGTTTTTGGCTGTCATATTTATCCCTAGGTATTTCACTTTCTTCACCACATTTAAATCTGTCTCTTTCTGAAGCTTTTCTATTTCCGTTAAGATCATATTTTTCACCAATACTTTAGTTTTTTGCTTGTTTAATTTAAATCCTGCCACCTGACCAAATTCCTGAATCAATTCTAAAACTCTTTTCGTGCTAGATTCTGGCTCCTGCAACGTCAAAACCAGGTCATCTGCGAAAGCTTTTAGTTTATATTGTTTAGCTCCGACCTGAATTCCTTTAACCAACTGGTCCTTCCTAATCATATTCAAGAGCACCTCCAGGACC
>JAXCMG010010158.1:213917-243479 GCA_034642415.1 Podarcis siculus
GTCCGGTAGAGGACTCCGGGGGGCGTTGCCTTGTCCGAGACCTAGTAAGGTAAGGGCCTCCGGCACGCCCACGATCGGTGACACCCGTGGGGTCCTAGTTGGCGTACTTCAACAGGACCCCCACGGTTTGTGTTTAACCCTTCCCGGTCACTATGCTGGGTAGTTGGTAGGAGCCAATGCCTAAGGCCAATACCTTCAATTCTGTAATCAATAAAGTTGTGGCCATTTACGCCCATTAACCTTATATAATGTGTCCTGTGTCTTCATTTCTTATGGGGGAGGGAACTTGCCACGCAACCATGTTTTTGGGCCATGGAGCTGCCAGGAAGCAGTGGATCCTTGATTTTTGTAGTGCAGGCTGTGCCCATAGGTATGATATATAATTTAACGGTGTGTTTGGGGTGGCCCATTCCAAAAGCATTAGGATCCATGATGATCCATGCTTCAAAACAATGTTCTTGTGGAATGATATTGCCAGGAAGGCGTGGATACGAGTTTTTTGTGGTGCAAACTGTGCCTGTTGCTATGCTGTGTGATTTGACAGTGTGTTTGGGTTGGCCCAAGGCAAAACACATGAGTATCCACGAGGATCCGAGCTTCGAAACCACGTTTTTGGGTCGTGGACTTGCCAGGAAGCCTTGGATTCGATTTTTTGTGGTGCAGGCTGTGCCAATAGACATGACATATGATTTCACGCTGAGTTGGGTGTGGCCCAGATCAAAAAGCTAAAGGACCAATGCAAAAGGCGCAAGGGTCCATGAGGATCCATACTTCAGTACCACGTTTTTGGGCCATGATATGACCTGGAAGACGTGTATCCTAGTTTTTTTGTGTGGTGCAGGCTGTGCCCCTGGCGATGCTGTGTGATTTGACGGTATGTTTGCATTGGCCCAATGCAAAAAGCATGAGGATCCACAAGGATCCAAGCTTCGAAACCACGTTTTTGGATCATGGACTGGCCAGGAAGCCGTGGATTTTATTTTTTTGTGGTGCAGGCTGTGCCCCTGGACTTGATCTGTGATTTGGCAGTGAGTTTGGGATGGCCCAATGCAAAAAGCGTGAGGATCCATGAAGATACATGATTCTAGGCCATGTTTTGGGGCCATGGAGTTGACAGGAAGCCATATATCCGTGTTTTTTGTGGTGCAGGCTGTGCCCCTAGACATGATGTGTGCTTTGACGGTGAGTTTGGGGTGGCCCAATGCAAAAAGCAAGATAATCCATGAGGATCCGTACTTTTGAACCATGTTTTTGGGCCATGGAGTTTCCTGGTAGCTGTGGATCCGAGTTGATGGTGCTGCAGGCTGTGCCCCTGGACATGATGTGTGTTTTGACGGTTAGTTAGGGGTGGCCCAATGCAAAAAATATGAGGATCCATGAGGAACTGTGCTTCAAAACCATGTTTTTGAGCCATGTATGGCCAGGAAGCCATGGCTCATATTTTTTTGAAGTGAAGGCTGTGCCCCTGGACTTGATGTGTGATTTGACGGTGTGTTTGTGTAGGCCCAATGCAAAAACCGTGAGGATCCATGAGGATCCGTGCTTCAGAACTATGTTTTTCGGCCATGGACTTTCCATGAAGCCATGGATCCGAGTTTTTGATGGTGCATGCTGTGCCCATGGGCATGATATGTGATTTGACGGTGAGTTTGGGGTGGCCCAATGCAAAAAGCAAGAGGATCCATGCTTCTAAACAATGTTTTTGGGCCATAGTATGGCCAGGAAGCCTTGGATCATACTTTTTTGAGGTACAGGCTGTGCCCCTGGACTTGATGTGTGATTTGACGGTGAGTTAGGCGTGGCCCAATGCAAAAAGTGAGAGGATCCATGAGGATTTGTACTTCAGAACCAGATTTTTGGGCCATGGACTGGCCCGGAAGCCGTGGATCCTAGTTTTTTGAGTTGCAGGCTGTGCCTCTGGACTGTATTTGTGATTTGAACCTCCCAGTCTGATTCTTCTCCCTCGGACACCTCCCCTCCCTCCTCTTCGGAGGCAGGAAAGCCCACAAAGTCCCCTTCGTCGTCTGTGGGTCCAAATTCTTCCTCCCAGAATCTAGCTAGTAGTTTTGGCTTATCTGGGAACAAACTGTGGAATTCTTCCACCAGATACCCGTCATTGATTGATTCAGCGGGGACCCACGTGTTTTCCGACCTAGGTTCTCCCTCCCAGGCTACCAAGTACTCCACCAGGCAACCTCGCCACCTTGAATCGAGTATTTCCGTGGCTTGGTTACAGTGTTCCCTCTCCTCTACCCGCGGGTGGGTGGTGACTCCTCCCTCCCGCCCCGGAAATTCCCGCCCCTCCCTGTACGGTGAAAGTAGGGACCTATGGAACACCGGATGTATCTTCATGCTGTTAGGCAACTTGAGTTTGAATGCCACTGGGTTCACCTGATGTATTACCTCAAAAGGCCCCAGCCGCCTCGGCTGCAACTTCTTGCACCCTCCCTTTAGGGGTAACCCTTGGGTTGACAACCACACCCGGTCTCCCACCCGTATGGCCTCCCCCTCCCGACGGTGCCTGTCCGCCTGCCTCTTGTAAACTTCCTTGGCCCGCTCCAAGTTCATCCTGAGTTGCTGGTGCAAGGCCTCCATTTCCTCCACAAATTGCTCAGCCGCAGATACACTCCATCCTTCCTCCCCCCTCCCCGGGAAGGCCCTGGGGTGACACCCATAATTGGCCATGAAAGGGCTTATTCCCGTGGACACATGTTCAGCGTTATTGTATGCAAATTCAGCCAAAGCTAATTTCTCTACCCAGTTGTTCTGTTTCTCGCTGACGTAGCAGCGTAGGTATTGCTGGAGTATACCGTTCGCTCTTTCTGCTTGTCCGTTGGTCTCTGGGTGCCTCGCCGTCGAGAAACTCAGCTCAACCTGTAGCAAGCTCATGAGCTTCCTCCAGAACCGGGAAGTAAATTGTTTTCCGTGATCCGAGATTACCCTCAAGGGAGCCCCATGCAGTCTAAAAATGTGATCCACAAACAGCCTAGCTGTCTCCTCTGCTGTTGCTGCATGTGAGCAAGCTACGAAATGGCACATTTTTGTCAGTAGATCGACTACTACCATGACCGCTGTCTTCCCCCTTGACTTGGGCAGATCTGTCATAAAATCAATGGACACCACCTCCCAGGGCTTTCCCGGTGTAGGTAAGGGTTCCAGTAACCCTGCGGGGGCAGCCCTTTCCCCCTTAGCCCTCTGGCATCGGTCGCACCCTCGTACATATTCTCGTACGTCTTCCCTCACCTTTGGCCACCAGAACTGCCTGGTGATAAGCAGCATGGTCTTGTGCTGTCCAAAGTGCCCAGCTGTTGGGTTGCCATGGAGTTGTTTGAGTACCTTCCCCCTCAAGGTCTCCCCGGGTACATACAGCGCCCCCTTATAGTACAGTAGCCCTTCCTTTTCCTCAAACCCTCCATTGTCTTCCCTGCCGTCTCGGCGTTCCCTGATCTTTGTCTGAGCGAACGCATCGTCTCTGGTAAGTCCTCCCAGTTCCCGTTTCCCAACCAACGCTCCCCCACACACCCATCGGTCCTTGGGGAACACGTGCTGGGTCTCCGGTGGTCCCTCTCCTTCCATGTACTCCGGTTTCCGGGAGAGAACATCTGCCCTTACGTTTTCCTCTCCCGGGACGTATCTGATCTCGAAGAAAAACTTGGCGAACTCCTGGGCCCATTGAATCTGTCTCTGGTTGAGCACTCGCGCAGTCCGCCAGTATTCCAAGTTCTTGTGGTCAGTTCGGACCTGGATCTTGTGCCGCGCCCCTATCAATAGATGTCTCCATTGCCGAAACGCCGCATAGATCGCATGCAGTTCTCGGTCATACACTGTTTAGTTTTGCTCTGACTTGCTCAGCTTCCTTGAGAAAAAGGCACACGGCCTCCAGCTCTGCTTGGCCCCGGGCTGCAAAAGAACCGCTCCAATGGCTCGGTCTGACGCGTCCGTCTCCAGTTTCATGGGCTTCTCCAGATCCACGTGCAGGAGCTGCTCTTCCGAGGCGAACGCCTTCTTCAGTCTTTCAAAGGATTGCTGTGCACTCTCCGTCCACGCGAACTTCTTTTTGCTGCTAAGACAATCCGTTATGGGCGCTGTCAAGTGAGCGAAGTTCTTTATGAACTTCCTGTAGAAGTTGCTGAAGCCTAGGAACCTCTGCACATCCTTTCTGTTTTGGGGGGCTTTCGATTCCAGCACTGCCTTCACTTTGCCTGGGTCCATGGCTAGGCCTTTGTCTGACAACCTGTACCCCAGAAACTCGACCTCCCTGGCGTGGAATTGGCATTTTTCCAGCTTGACCCACAACTGATGCTTCTGCAATCTCTGTAGCACCTCCCTGACGTCTCTGACGTGTTGCTTCTCATTGTCCGAATAGATTAAGACGTCATCCAAAAAAGGCTATGCAATTCTTGTACAACAGGGGCCCCAACACATGGTGCATGAAGGCTTGAAAGCAGGCGGACCCCGATTGTAATCCAAATGGCATGACTAAGTACTCAAAAGCCCCCAGGGAGGTGAACATGGTTGTTTTCCATTCGTCCCCCTCCCTTATCCTAATCAGATTGTATGCTCCCCTGAGGTCCAGCTTGGTAAAAATCTTCCCCTGCCTCACACGTGTTAAAATGTCGTCAATCCTGGGCATTGGGAAAGTCATGGGTTCTGACACCAGGTTCAGGGCCCGGTAATCCACGACAAGTCTGGGCTGATTAGTCTCTTTTTTGTCCACAAAGAACACCGGACTCCCCACCACCACCTTTGACTCCCTTATGAACCCTCTCTTCAGGTTCTTGTCAATAAACTGCCGCAACTCCTGCATCTCCCGGTCGGACATGGCATACAGCTTACCCACCGGCAACTGAGCCCCTGGGAGTAGGTTTATTTGGCAGTCAAAGGGCCTGTGGCGGGAGGTAGCCTATCTGCCTCCCTCTTGCTGAAGACCTCCTTCAAGTCAGCATATTGTGGTGGCACCTGCCCTTTTTGTTCCAATGCCAATCCAGCCACCCTGGCCACTGTCATTCTTGGTTCCTTCCCCCCCAGACAGTGTTCTAAGCAGTAAGCTGACCCAAAGGTGACCGACCACTGATGCCATGACACTACTGGGTCATGTATTGCCAGCCAGCTCATTCCCAGTATTATTGGGGGTCCTGCCAGCATGGCCACGTGAAAGGCAATGGTTTCCGTGTGCCTGGAGACCCTCATTCGCATTGGCGGTGTCTGGTGTGCCATCGATGGTGGTCACCTGCAAGGGAAAATCTAGTGGTAACAGGTGGAGTTGGTGCTCCAGAGCAAAGTCTCTGCTGAAGAAATTACACGAGCTGCCCGAATCTAGCAGTCCCTTCACTTTGATGGGGTGCCCATTCGGGAGTTCTAGCACCACCTCTATGGCTATAGCTGCCTTAGGAGGGTCAGGCTGGGGCACTTCTATTGGTCGCTGGCCTGGCTGCTGCCCCTGCTGGTTGGCAGCCAGGCATTGTCGTTTCCCTGCACCTGTCCTTCCTCCCCCTTCTCGTCGTGGCCTACAGCCCCCATCATGCCTTGCCAGGCTTTTCGTTGAGGGCAGACCTTAGCAAAATGTCCCAGTCGTTGACAGAGGAAACACTTCTTAGTAGTTTTCCACTCCTTCCCCTCCCTCTTCCGACCTTCACCAGCGTTTGAAACTTCGCGCGCGCCATCAATTTACATCGGCTCCGCCGCCTGGGAAGGCTCCCTCGGCATCTCTTTTTTTAAAAAAAAAATAATAATCTTTATTACTTTTAACAACTCGAAAAAAAGAAAAACACAACAAAAATAAAACAAACCAAAAACACAATACAAAAAGAAAAAAAAAGAAAAAACCTTTCAAAACACAACCTTTCTTTCATTCACTTCCTCACACCTCCCTTCTTGTATTCCACTTCTATTAGGTAATTTCAGCAAATCCTTTCCATCTTTCTCTTAAATCTCTATCAATTATACATAACATAAATTTCTTAACCTTATTTTAACCTTAAAGCTAAAACCTTAAATACTTAACCTTAAATACTTAACTTCTCATAACATTTCTGCTAAATCCATGAAGTGTCAATCCTCCGTTTTTCTGTCCCTCAAAAGAAATTTTTTGTTAGTTTCATATAAACCTTAAACTTAGTATATACTTTAGTAAGAACTTTAAATTTTCCTTTTTTTATGTATAATTTTTATTAATTTTCCAAATCAATTAAACATTTCACCAAATTCCACACATTTGATTCATTTTTGACTTCCTTCAACTTCTCTGATAATCATCCATTTTTACTCTCAATTTCGCATTTCTCTAATTATATTGCCATTCGTCTTCCCCTTCCGCCTCACTTTATATTTTTAACAATATATCTCCGTTTTTACAGTGCCTCTTGAAACCCCGCCAGCGTTGTTTGTACATCACATGTTCTTTTCAGATATTCAACAAATTTCCCCCAGTCCTTGATAAATTTTTGGTCTTTAAGATATCTGATTTTTCCAGTTAGTCTGTCCAATTCTGAGTAGTCAGTCAGTTTCAGTCTCCATTCTTCTATTGTCGGAATTTCTTCTTGTTTCCATTTCTGGGCCAATAAAATCCTTGCTGCTGTCACTGCGTATTGAAACAACTTGCAGTCTTTCCTTCTTATTTCGTTTCCTTTAATTCCTAACAGAAAAGTCTCTGGTTTTTTAACAAATGTATATTTTAACATCTTTTTCATTTCATTATAGATTTTTTCCCAAAAGTCCTTCACCTTCTTACATTCCCACCACATGTGGTAGAATGTACCTTCTTTTTCTTTACACTTCCAACACTTATTACAGGTCTTATACATTTTTGCAAGCTTCACCGGTGTAATATACCATCTATAAAACATTTTCATTACATTTTCTTTTAATGCCGTACAAGCAGTAAATTTCAGATTCTCTTTCCACAGTTTCCCCCAATCTTTCATGTTCCATTCTAACAACATTTTATACATTTTTGATAAAATTTTATATTCATTATTTATTACCTCTGTTTGGAACCTTGAATCTTTTTCTGCATAACCAATTCCTTTCACATCTTTTTTAAACATTTCATTAATCTGGAAATAGTGCAACCAATTGTAAACATGTTCTTTCACTTGCTCATATGGTCTTAATTTCCACTTTCCTCCTTCTTTAATTATCAGCTCGCCATATGTAGCCCAGTTTCCTCTCATATTAATTTTCTTTACACTCATAACCTCTAGTGGCGACAACCAGTGTGGAATTTTTGGTTCTAACAGATTTTTATACCTGTCCCATATTTCTATTAGTGCACTCTTGAAAATATGATTCCCAAAACCTTTATGTACTTTCTTCTTTTCACACCACAGATATGCGTGCCACCCGAATCTGTTGTCAAAACCTTCTAAGTCTAACAGCTGTGAATTTTCTAATTTTATCCACTCTTTCAACCAGCAAAGAGCTGCTGCCTCATAGTACAATTTCAGGTCTGGCAGGGCAAAGCCTCCTCTTTCTTTTACATCCGTTAACAATTTATATTTAATTCTCGGCTTTTTGCCCTGCCAGATATATCTTGACAGCGTTCTTTGCCATTCTTTGAAAATTGTTATCCCCTTAAGTATGGGGATAGTTTGAAATAGAAACAGCATCTTCGGGAGGACACTCATTTTTATCGTAGAAATTCTGCCCCAAAAGGACAGTTTCATTCTTTTCCATATCTCCAATTCTTTCTTTATTTCATTCCAGACTGGTACATAGTTATTCTGAAACAAATCAGTGTTTTTAGATGTTAACCAAATTCCTAGATATTTAGCCTTTTTAGTCACCTCTATCTCTGTTCTTTGTTGCAATATTTCTATCGTATTTTGATCCATATTTTTTGTAATTATTTTTGTTTTCTTTTTGTTAAGTCTAAACCCTGCCACACTTCCAAACTTCTCAATCTCATCCAAGACTTCATGAACACTTTCTAGTGGTTCTTCTATCGTAATTACCAGATCATCAGCAAAGGCTTTAACTTTATATTCATTTTGCCCAACTGTTATCCCTTTTATTAAATAATTTTGCCGTATTGAACGCAAGAAAACCTCCAGGACCGTTATAAACAACAATGGCGAGAGTGGGCATCCCTGTCTGGTTCCTTTTGTTATTTTTATATCTTCTTTAGTTACATTGTTTACAATTAGTTTTGCTTTTTGATCTGTATAAATTGCCCTTATCCCATTATAGAACTCATTTCCTACTTCCATGAGTTCTAAGTTCTTCAACATAAAATCCCAAGCAATATTATCAAAGGCCTTTTCCGCATCAACAAACATCAGCAAAGCTTGTTTTTCATTCCTGGCAGTCAGATATTCCAAAATATTAATTACATTTCTTATATTGTCTTTCATCTGTCTGCCTGGAAGAAAACCCGCTTGATCTTTATGTATAATTTCTTGTAGTATTGTTTTCAGTCTATTCGCTAAAATCCCTGCGAATAGTTTATAATCTATGTTCAGTAGTGAAATAGGCCTATAATTTTTAACTTGTGTTAAGCCTGAGTCTTGTTTGGGAATCAATGTGATATACGCTTCTTTCCATGTCTCAGGGATGTCTCTTTCCTTTAAGATATTATTCATAACTTATTTCAGTGGTGATGTTAAGACCTCTCTCATTTCTTTGTAATAACTTGCTGTAAATCCGTCTGGTCCTGGGGCTTTCCCTCTCTTCAAATTCCTTATGACTTCTTTTAACTCTTCTTCTTCTATTGGGACATTTAGTTGGTCTTTTTTTTCTGTCGGGATCTTTTGCACCTTTTTCTCTTGCAGAAAACGCTCTATTTTCCTCATATTGTTTCTTTCACTATTTTTGTATAAATGTCTATAATAGTCCAAGAATCCTTTCCTAATTCGCTTCGGACTTTCAACTTCTTCTCCGTTTATCACAATTTTATTAATCATATTTTGCTCTTTCCTTTTCTTGATTTGCCACGCAAGCCATTTACCAGATTTGTTCGCAAATTCAAAGTTTTTTTGTCTCAGTCTTTTAATGTTCCATTCTACTTCTTTGTTTATGATCATTCCAAATTGTGCTTGTAAAGCTTTAATCTCCTGTCTTATTTTTATATTGTTTGGTTTTTTGATAAGTTTTTGTTCTTTGTCCATTATCTGCTTTAAGATTTCTTTTTTCCTTTTTTCTCTATTTTTGTTCTTCAATGCATTCTGCTGGATAAAGAAACCTCTTAGCACTGCCTTGCTTGTGTCCCATACCACACTCATCTTCGTTCCTTTGTTGCAGTTGTCTATGAAATACTCCAATAACTTCTTTCGTGCTTCTTCAGTGATTTTTTGATCATCTAAAAGATAGTCATTCATTCTCCATCTGAAGGTTCTTTCCTCAAATCCTTTCAATTTCATTTCTATTGGGTTATGGTCCGAAATTACTCTTGGTTGTATTTCAGTTTGAAGGATTCTTGAAGTCAATTCATTCGAAACTCATATTTGATCGATTCTAGACATTGACTGATTTGGTTACGAAAAATAAGTAAACTGTTTGTCCAATTGGTGTTTGAGTCTCCAAATGTCTATCAAATTGTAGTTTTTGACCATTGAGAAAAAGGTCTTAGGTAATTTTCCTTCATTGCTTGTTCCTTGTCTAAGCCTGTCCATTTCCAATGAAACCACTGCGTTCATGTCACCCATTATTATTAGTTTCTGATCCGAATATTCAAATAGCATTTCTTCTAATCTCTTATAGAAATCAGCCTTATTTCCATTAGGTGCATAGATCCCGACAATTATCATAGTTTCGCCTTGCCATTTAATCCTTACTGCAATAATTCTTCCTTCTTCATCTTTGAAAATTTGTTGTGCTTCAATTTTACTTTGAATGTATAGTACTACTCCTCTTTTTTTCTCTTTGTCCGATGATATGAATTCATTTCCAAGTCTCTTGTTAATCAAAATTTTCCTGTGTTTCTTTGCAACATGTGTCTCCTGTAAACATATAATGTCCAGTTTTTTTCTTTTTTAAATATTGTTCCACTTTATTTCGGGGGGTTTTCTCGTTCATCCCATTGATGTTCCAATTCCATAATTTAAGTGCCATATTGTTTTCCAATTAATATCAATTAAATAAGTTTTTAATTTATAGTCTTTATAATTTAGCCAATTCTTCTTTCTCCTCTTCTTCTTCTTCCTCTTCATCTTCTGTCTTTTTCCCATTCTCCTCTTCTGCCTCGTCTTTGGCACCTGCGCCTTTGCTCACACCTTTCACTTCCTCCATTGGTTCTTCATCTGTCTTCAATTCTTTGTATCTTCTCAAGAATTTTCCTGTTTCTTCTGGACTTGTCAGTCTTCGTTTCTTAGTTTTATAGAAAAAGGAAATTCCTTCTGGAAATTCCCACCTGAATTCGATGTTGTTCTTCTTCAAAATTTGTACCAATGGTTTATAAGGGTCTCTTCGTTTCAGAATTCTTATTGGTATATCTTTAAAAATGATGATGTAGCTTCCGTCTATGTATAATCTTTTCTCTCTGTTCTTCTGTAGAACCAAATTCCTCATTTCCCTATCCTTGAAAGTAATTAGACAGTCCCCCGGAAATTTTTTTGTTCTAGGTGCTCTTATTTTCATTCTAAAAGCATTTTGCACAGTCTTCGCCACTTCTTCTGTTGTTAACTCCATCCATTGAGCTAATTCCGCAATCAGTCTTTCCTTTATATTTTCATTCTGTATCTCAGGAACAGCTCTTAATCTCAGATTAACTTCTCGTTGCCTAAGTTCATTCATCGCAATTGAATCTTTGATTTCTTCTTGATATTTATTTAATTCCATTAACTCAGCTCTGGTCTTCTCTTCCTCTCGCTTCATTTCCTTGATTTCTTGTTTTGTCCTCTTAAGTCCTTCCTCCACTGAGTGGGTTCTCTTGGCTACCTCCTTTATCTGACCTTTCAGTTCATTTACTGTCTCATCAATTTTTTTGTCCATTTTTCCAATCTTATTGTCCACTGCTTCTAACTTGGACTCCAAATTTTTCTCACTTTGTTTTATTTCCGCAAACATCTTCAAAATTTCCGCCTTAAACTCTGTTTCTTGTTTTGATCCTTTTCTCTCTGCTGGTGTCCCCCCATCTCTCCCCTTCTTTGGTGGATGTGACATTTTGGCTATTATATATTACTCAGCAAAAACAAATTATAATAAATTTTCAAATTAATAATCTCATTACAATGCAACCAGAACAATGAACAGGTTATTAGATTACAGTAGAAATTATTTAGTTAAGGTTGAGTCCCTGTAGGGTAAAAATCCGCTTCTGCTTCTTGCCACCAATTAGGCTATTCCACCAAAGAGAAGAAGGTTATGTCAAATATAGTCTTAGTTGAGTTCTCTTTTCCAATATTTATATTTATCTTCTTGCCACCAATTAGGCTAATCCAAATTATATTGTTGAATTGAGGAGGAATGATTAAGATCGTCAAAAAAAAACCACAACCACCCAGGTAGAGATGCTCACAAAAGGAAAAAAAGCAATTGGGAATAAGTCTAACCCTTTTTGATATATCCACTCTTTTAAAAAATTCTCCGAGGTTATGTCCAATTATATCCAAGTCAGGTTAAATATCCAGAGAGAGGAAAAAAATTAACCATAGGTACAGTTGTAGTGTTCCAAAAGCACATGTCACTTCCCAAAGGAAAATTTGAAAAACAAGTTGTAGTAGCTTGTGCCCACCACTAGGGTATTTCTTATAACAAAAAATAGTGGGGGGGGGAAGGATATAAAAAAGTTCCAATATTGTATGTCTCGTGTGATAGGGCAAATATAAATACAAATATAATCTTCCAATTTACAATGATAAACCTTCCCCGAAAATTTTTAAATTACTTTTCGCCACTGTATTCCAATATGCGTTATGCCAATTTAGTAATGGAGTCGGAAGCCTTCTTTCTCAGAGTCCTTTGTTCTTCTTAAAAAGTGAAAGTATCAGCTATCCCCCTTTCCTGTTTGCTTATTATCACCTCGAGGGCTCAAAAGAAGCAGTACAAATCAAAGCAATCTGCTCTCCCTTTTAAAATCTGAAGAAATTCAGTACTTACAACTTTGTAGCTTCCCGAGAAGTTACTTTTTAAGAAGTTTGGGAGAGAAGGGAAACAGTAACCGCAAGCGGCAACTCACTTTCTCTTTCCAGCTCTGCACGCTGAGCTGCGTCTGTGCTGATTCCAGATGACAGCCGAACTCCTGAAGTTATTACTCCGTCTCCGATACCTTCTATAATCAATTTCTGTCAAATTTGTAGTCCAATTTGAATCGGAATTCTTGCGTTTGAGAATGAAGCGCTCCTCTTGCAAGCTCGGGGCTTCGCTATTTGGGTATAGAAAATGGCTTCCCCAAGCCCGCTGCCCACTCTGCCGTACTCTTCGCCCTTTTTAAGGGTTACCTGACGGCCGTGCGGGTTGCTCCTGGCTTCGCTGGGAACCTGACCCTCTGGGTGCCTCCCAGAGGTTAAATTTGGGGGCTACTGCGCCCTGTAGCACCCCTTTTTACCCAAAATAGCACGGGATTCACCTCACGGTGAAATCCCCGCTTGCGGAGAGAGTCGCGCTGCACCGGAAGTCCAGAACTTTAAATTTTCCAATCTTCTTCCCTCAGCTCCCCCCCTGGTTTCGAAAACTGCCAGTCCTTTCCGTCAATTCCCTATAGTCCTTCAATCTGGAAATCTGATGTCCGAGGCTCTTAAGTCCCCTCCAAGCCCCTTCTGCAAGTTTTCTTCATGTTCCTTTTAATTTTATAATGAATGATTTTAGAGTGTTGTTTGTGCTGTATTTTTGTACTGTTTTATTGTTGTTAGCCGCCCTGAGCCCGGCTTCGGCTGGGGAGGGCGGGATATAAATAAAATTTATTATTATTATTATTATTCCTTAATGCCAAGTAACAGATCCCAAGGAAATTCCATCCTAATTTTATGGCTGTATCTTCTGAGCAATCCAGCCAAGTTTCCATGGCCTGAAACTAGAGTCATATTTCAAAATGCCTCCAAGTCCAAGAGCCCCCAAACCTTCAACCTCCTCCAAAGCCAAAACCATATTCCAACAGTCTGTAGGTCCCTGTGTAATAAAATCTTTCCAACTTTCCATCTTCAATCCAGGCCAGGATCCGGTTCTCAAAATCTGACTTTTACCAAATTCAGTCATAGACATCCTCAATTTATAGTCCTCAGTTTGCTTCTGTGGGACTAAGGATCTCACTTGTGTTGTTTTGGGTTCTGAAACAACAGCTGCTGCCAAAGTAGATTCCTGTGGCAAACCAGCATTGGTGCTCATTTCTTGTCTGTGGTTAGGAATTTCCTGTTCCCAGTTGTCAATTTTTTTTGGAGTCATGTCTTTCACCTTCTTATGGAGTTCTTCCAGCAAATAGTTTATCTTAAACAGTGAGTTCACAATTGCTTCAGTAAGCAACATTTTGAGTATTCAAGGTCAGTCTCTGGTTTCTCAGGATCTTATCTTCCAGCTGGCACCCACTCCTGCAACAGTTTCAAAAATCTCCCACTAGAGGGACACAGTCTCCATTTGTATCAATTTAAGTTACTTTCCTCCATCTTAAAAGCAGAAGAGGATGGAAGAAACTTTGTATTTTAACTGACTGTCAAGTCCATTCTATCAAAGATCTTTTAATGTAATTCTCCGAACATCAAAGGCAGCCCGTTCCCAGGCTCAGAGCTGTAGTTTTTTAATTTCGTAAAACTTGCTGAATTCAAAGTTTCCCCCTACTTCTTCAAAAGGGGGGGTTGCATTTTAAACGATGAATATTTAAACCTTTATCAAAAACTTTCAAGATTTTAGCTTGTAGGGTCTTTGCTTCAATTTATATACAAAAGCGGAAGGCGGACTTCCTATTTGAGCCTCCCCGCGTAGCTGCCAAATTGATTCTTTCCCTTTTTATGTCCTCCAATTAAAATTAAAGTTCTTTTTGACCCTTTTTCTTTTAAAATCTTCCGATTTGTTCTACTCACGGGTAGTTGCTTTTAGGATCGAATTGTCCAAAGGAAGAAGTCAGCGCTCTCCGACAACAGCTGACTTCTTCACTCTGTGGAAGGAGCAATTGGTTCGCAGCACCACGCCACTCACCCTACCTCGCTCCGGAGCCCGAAAACGGGGTTTCCCCGCGAGTAGGGGAGGCGCAAAAGGTGCCAGCCAAATCCCACGATCACAGGCTTCTCCCACCGGTGATTTTTAACGGGTCTCCGCTTTCGCCACAGTGGCCAGACCCAGATTCCACGGAGCGGGTTCCTCTGCATCAGAGGAATTCCGCCATTGCTGATGGCTCTGACCCAGAAGTCCCTCGGCATCTCAGGAATGTGGTTGGCATGGAAACACTCCACTCTTATTTCCCGCTTCTCCTGAGCCCGCGCTTCCTGGCATACGCTGATCGCAAGCACAGTCTTTGTGAGTTCATCCATCGACCGCTGCCGGGGCGCTCGGGACAACTCGTCTTTCATGTCGGGGGATAAACCCGCCTCAAACAACATTTGTATCGGTTCAGAGTCCAGATCCCACCTGAGCCTGTGGACTAACATCGCAAAACGCGACCAGTAGTTTCTGACGGACTGGCCCCCCTGCTTGCACCCCATCAGTTCCCACCGTGTCACGCTTTGCTCCACCTCGCTGGAGAACATCGCGTCCATTGCCTGGTAGAATTTCTTAAGATCCTTCAAGGAATTATTCTGCATCGCCATTAGGGGCCTGATCCATTCGCGCGCCCCATCCTGCAGATGTCCCACAATATAAGGCACCCTCTCCCCGTCATCAGCAAAGTCATTTTTGTGCAATTCCAAAGCGTACTGAATTTCCGTTCGGAAGGCATTGTAGTCTTGGGGCTTTCCCCCAAACTTGTGTACCAGCCCCTGTACCTTCCTTGCGATTGGGGTGGCTCTGACCTGTGCATCCTGACCCCGTCTCTCCTCCAGCCGCGCAGTCAGGGTAGCAACATGCGCCTCCAGGTCTCGGTTCCTCTCGACCAGACCTCGCACCACGGCTTGTTGCTCCATCTCTCCGGCTGTCCCTGTTTGGCTCATCGTGCTGCCTCTCCGGGGCTGCGCACAAGCAACGTCAGTGACTGACGGATTGCTGTAATGGTTCTAGGGGTTGCTCGTGCGTAAACCGCTGCCAACACCTGGCTGGGTTGCCTGAGTGAACCTTTTCTGTCCGGACGGCCACTCACCCGTGGCTGCCTCAATCACTGGCAGAATCCGTCAGTGGGCATTTCTTGAACTTCTTCAAGGAAAGAAGCTCTTTGACGCCTAGTCTCCTCCTACTCTCCCTGCGTGGAAACCTTCTGCACAAGAAGGGTGTGGGCAGCGGAGGACCCTTACTCTCCCCGCTGGTTCCCGGCAAGGAGTCATGGGACTGCCTCGCCGATTCCCCCATCCTCCCCCCTTCTCCACTGGTGCTACGCTGATTCCCTTCCCCAGAAGATGGGCTGCCTCTCCCCATCCCCGGACGCTCTCTGGAATCCCTCTGGAGCCCTCTCTCCCCCTCCGGCCCTGATGGCAGTTCCCTGACACTATCCAACCATCTCGTCCTCTGTCATCCCCTTCTCCTTGTGCCCTCCATCTTTCCCAACATCAGGGTCTTTTCCAGGGAGTCTTCTCTTCTCATGAGGTGGTCAAAGTATTGGAGCCTCAGCTTCACGATCTGTCCTGTCAGTGAGCACTGTTACGGCTAAAATCTGGGTGCGAGTCTGCTCAGCCACCCAGCTCGTCGGACTAAGTCCGCGGGTCCCTGAATGGCAATTTAAAGTTGTGCAAGTACCTTGAACTAGCCAAAATGACAGAATTAATAAGAAATGCTCAGGCAAAAGGTAAACAAATACCATTCCACAAACAATGTTTCGTTGTGCTTCGATTAACTTCATAGACATCATGGAAAAACGGATTAAATAAATGAAAACAGATTATTTGTAGCTTTAAAAGTGTCAAAGCCACAAAGAGATGGAAGTCGCTAATATAGCAGGGATTCAGACTTGTTTCACAGAACAGAAAGAAAGTTGCTGTGGGAGGAAAAGGGACAAACACTTTGTTATCAGGGTTCACATATCCTGTTAAAGGGGAAAATTATTTCATGTGAGAAGCCTGTCAGGAAATGCTGTTCCTAAAATGCACACAAACAAAGTCTGTGATTTAAATCCCATTGAGGGGGGGAGTGCTTTGATATTTACCTGTGAAAAGAATTTGGCATGTTAAGATTTGAAACTTGGGACACATTAAGGGTGATTTCCCTCAATGGTTCCAAGTTTTACATAAGGAAATTTGGATAAGTTTCTCCCTGCAGCCCAAGCTCTCCAAACCTCCTCTCCCCCCTCCTTCCTCTCTCTCTCTTTTCTTTTCCTTTTTTTTTCTTTTAGCTGATCTAGCCTCTGTGCATGTGCAGAGTTCATGTCTCAGCAAACCTTTTATACTATTGAAAATGTTGAATCTTTTGGCTAAATTACCATTAGAAAAAGGGAAGGGAAGGGTAAGGAGTAGATTTTAAAAATAGGGTTAGATTTTAAAACAAAAAAGAGAAACTCAGCAATTCAAGTATTCACCAAAGTTAGCAATTGTAGCCCAAGCAAAGGGACTGCTTCCTTTATGTACAGGAAAGGGCTAATATCCCTCTGGCCATTCGCAGAACAATGCCACGCCCTTATATATAGGAAAAAATGGCCAGAGAGTCAGAATTCATAGGACTTTTTAAAAATATTCTCAGTCATTTCAGCCTTACCATTTGCAGACAAAAAATTTTTCCTGCCCTTTATTTACAGGATTGGTCAAGGCCCATATGTATTTGTATGTGCTTAAACTTTGAATTGACTTTGAAGTCTGATTTTTAAATAGTAGACAAAATGATAAACACTGTAATCACTCAAATGCTTGATATTACCAGTTGTGCTTCAAAACATCACAGCTTCACCTCTCACCTTTTAAAACTAAAGAGCAAAGCTAGGCTGAATTTAAACTCCATCACCACACCAGAATTTAAGAATTACCCTCCAATGCTTGCGGACACATGTCCTTCCACACAGCCACAAATTGGGAGAGTTGAAAGGGACCCTGGGGTCATCTAGTCCAACCCTCCAAAATATAGGGTTCACAGCAAGATTTCACAGCAAGATTTGTACTACCAAAGAGACACACACATACTTATGTACACAGGCACTACTGGGGAAGAGAGCACAATCAATGCTCCTATCATGTACTAAGGAAGAGGAAAATAAAAGTACCCAGCTTTATACAGAACCCTTTTAGCAGATCTTGAAGCTAATTTGAGTGAGAGTTTACCTCCTTCGACTAAGAGTGCAAGTTCCTAGAGAAATGATCTTAAAGGAAGAACAGTTTTCCTAAGATAAGATAGGAAGAGAATCTGGGAGAGAATATTTTATAAGCATAGGGTTATTTCAGTTGATATAACCACTCAAATAATAAAACCAGTCCTGGATTTGATTTAAACGGGATACAAAAGTTAATAATGTCTCTGAACTTGCATAGGAATAGTACGCCTAACTAAGATTTTTAAATAACGATACATAGGAAAATGAGATGTCAGGTACTTTTAGCAAAGAATGTGCCCCCCCCCCCTTTTTGAAGGAAGCTTACTCGGGAGTAAATTCACTCGGCACGGAAGTAAGAAGGGGGGGGGGACCTGAAAGAGACTGAAACAAGTGGGGGAGGCATTTTCCAATAAGAAGCCAGGAAACCCTGGCTGATCTTACAGACTGATATCAGGACTGGACTCTATAGATAGACAATTGTTGTCTATCGAAGCTTCTACCTTTTATTAACAATTTTCTTAGAAAGAACACCTATTTTCATAGGCATGTGCTTAATGAAATACAGACACTGCATTTTAGCTTGAGAGAGCAGTTGTGCTCAACTACGCTTTTGCAGCAGAAACATTAGGTTAACTTCACATTTCAAAATAGACTGTAGACTCACAATCTCAAAAGTTGCGGCAAAGCAAGAGGTGGGGTAAACATTTGCACCCTTCATTCTAATTTTGTCTTATTTAGGACTGATAAGGTCCAGCATGGCTTCCTTAGATTTAAAATTTTGAAGCAAGCTTGAACTTTAAACTATGCACACTTAAGAAAGGCAGTCTGTAAGAGACAGAAGGAACAGACAACACACATAACAGACAACATGTAAACATATATATTCTCATCCTTTAGCTGGTTATTGCAAGGAGTTGGGCTGCTTCCTTTGGCTTCATTAAGTGAAATTAGTAGGAAGGTCCCACATGGTTTTATGAGCCTCCTTGCCTCTTCAAACACCACCAGTTAATCAAACTGGCAGGGCTCACAATGCTTAGTTGACTGGGTACCCCTTTATATATGCATGCGTTGTTGCTGTTGCTTTTTTTGTTGTTTTTTCTGGGATAGAGAAGGGAGAAAGAGAGGGGTTGATTTGGATTTGGGTAACTTGTACAGGGGGCTATTTAGGGTTTTTCCTTTTCCTTGTTGCTTGGCAACTTCCTAACAATTTAACGAGCTTCACCCACTCGGTTCCTTTTTCTATTCCTTTCCTATTTCCTATTTAATAACCTGGGGTCCTTTTCCACTCTGCCGATCCCGCCCAATTCCTCATGGGCTATCCCTCCTGGCAACCTCCTACCTATCGTCACAATCTCAGGAAAAGGGGCCCTACTGGACGCCCGTGCCGTGCGGTGCCAGATCGGGTGATCCCTGGATAGAATTTCGAATTGAAAATCCCCCTTGCTTTTGGAAGCGGGCTCACGCACGATACACGTGTTACGTGGCACCGACCAGTGCGGCTGGGATTGGGATAGAAAGCAAGACCACTTCCTGCCCCCTCCGTAAGGGCGCTCGGGAAGTTCGGAAGAAGAACTCCAGCCCCTTGCTTTCAACTGAGATGCCCGTTGCGGAGAGTCGGCTATCTTTTCAAGCCGGGTCTCTCCGTCTTACTTTCGGACTCTCAATTGGTGCGGCTGACTGGAGGGTTTGAGAGGAGAAAGAGATAGAGCTCAGAACCCCCCTTTTGGGTCGAGCAGCAGTCCACGGTCTCTCTCACCAACCGGACCAAGAGAAAGGTAAGAAGGAGCGATAGAGAGGAGGGCAGAGAATTCAGTTGCCAGGAGATTTCCACCCCTACCCACCAGTGCACTGGATTTTTCCTTTTCCTTATACTCACGTGTCTTCTATGATGATCCCGGGATCGATGAATAAGCCGGCTGGATCCCTTTTTGCTCCCCGGCTGAACTCCTGGGGCTTTCGATTACCGCCCGGAAGATGGCCGGGGGTCCAAAGGAACTTCCCAGGAAAAATGGCCCGGTGCCGGCTGAAGATTTCGGGGGCCCCGGTCAGCAACGGGGGAGAACCGCATGCCCCACGTGGGGCGCCAACTGTTATGGCTAAAATCTGGGTGCGAGTCTGCTCAGCCACTCAGCTCGTCGGACTATGTCCGTGGGTCCCTGCGGAAGAAAAGAGCTCAGCCAGAGACAGGAGCAAGGTACGGAGATCCAAGGTTTATTGCGCAACAGGTTCAAGACGAGATTGAACCGCGAGAAAGGGGTGACATGAACTTTTGAAACTCCCTCCATGTCCCAGAATACAGTGCAAAATACATCCCAGTTACATCATGAATACATTAAGGAGAGGTTGGGTTACACAGGTTACATCATGAATACATTAAGGAGAGGTTGGGTTACACCGGATTAACATATGGAGGAGGGAGGGGGGAATATGCAGAGCTGGAGATATGCGCAGATAAGCGCTTCCTGAGTGCCGGTGATGGGAAGACAATGGTCCATGTATGCATAGTCTGCCACCTGGCATTGCCCGAGGAAAGGCTTGGCAGAGTGATTTGACAGGATTAGGGTCTTGACACCTTACTTGAGGGATTATGGAGGACAGGGGAGGTGTCATGGAGTCCTAGAGAAATTGAGCAAATTGGCACGTTGATTTTCTATGGATTTTATAGATTTTAGTCCCTTTTGACATTGACAATTGGGCACTCAGGGCTGATTTCCTTAAGAATGGATAGGTTTGATCTTCTTGCAGTCCATGGGACTCTCAAGAGTCTCCTCCAGCACCATAATTCAAAAGCATCAATTCTTTGGCGATCAGCCTTCTTTTTTTCCTTTTCCCCCCCCCCCCAGTATAATATTTTTTATTAATTTTAGCATACAAAAATTTGGACATACCACACAAATTATTTTACATATATCCTTTTTTGAACTTTCTTCAGCATCTCTGATAGCCTTCCGTCTTAATTATTTCTCTTGCAATTCCTAAATTAATATTGCCTTTACATTTTCTAACAAATCATTTCTTCCTTTCCATTTTTACAATATTTCTTAAATTACTCTTCACAGAGCTTCTTGTAGTCCTACAAACGTAATTTGATCATCGCAAATACTTTTCAGATACTCAGTAAATTTAGTCCAGTCTTCGGTAAACCTCTGGTCCCGCCGGTCTCGGATCCTTCCTGTTAGCTTGTCTAATTCTGCGTAGTCCATCAATTTCATCCTCCAGTCTTCTAATGTTGGTAATTCTTCTTGCTTCCATTTTTGGGCCAATAATATTCTTGCTGCAGTTACTGCATATAAAAACAACTTACAGTCTTTCCTTTTTATATAATTTCCAACAATACCTAAAAGAAATGCTTCTGGCTTTTTAATAAAAGTATATTTCGACATTTTTTTCAACTCATTATATATCATCTCCCAGAAGTATTTCACCTTTTTACATTCACACTACATATGATAAAATGATCCTTCTTTTTCTTTACATTTCCAACATTTATTGCTAACTTTATACATTTTTGCTAACTTAACTGGCGTGATGTACCATCTATACATCATCTTCATCGCGTTTTCTTTCAATGCATTACATGCAGTAAATCTCAAACCTTCTTTCCATAATTTGACCCACTCACTTAATTGAATATTATATCCTAGATCTTTTGCCCAATGAATCATCACTGATTTTACCTCCTCATCCTTCAAGTGCCACTCCAGCAGTAATTTATACATTTTTGACAGAATTTTAAAATCATTATTTAATATTTCTTGTTGAAACCTCGATTCTTTTTCACAGAAACCATTTTCTTTGATATCTTGTTTAAACACTTCGTTCACCTGATAATAATGTAACCAATCATTAACATACTGTTTCACTTCTTCATATGACTTTAATCTCCATTTTCCTCCTTCTTTGATTACTAATTCCCCATATGTTATCCATCTCCCACTCATATTAACCTTTTTTACACACATCATTTCTAATGGAGACAACCAATGCGGTGTTTTTTGTTCCAATAGGTTTTTATACTTATCCCAAATTTCGATAAGAGATCTTTGAAATATGTGGTTTCCAAATCCTTTATGGACCTTTTTCTTGTCATACCACAAATATGCATGCCACCCAAATCTATTATCATGACCTTCTAGATCTAACAGTTCTGTATTCTCCAGTTTCATCCACTCCTTCAACCAACAGAGGCACGATGCTTCATAATATAATTTCAAGTCCGGCAGGGCGAAGCCTCCTCTTTCTTTAGCATCTGTTAATAACTTATATTGTATTCTCGGCTTCTTACCCTGCCAGATATATCTTGAAATTATCTTCTGCCACTCTTTAAATATTTTTGCCCCTTTGATTATTGGAATTGTCTGAAACAAAAATAACATCTTTGGTAGCACGTTCATCTTTATTGCTGAAATCCTTCCCCAAAATGATAATTTCAACCTTCCCCATACATCTAGATCCCTTTTAACACTATTCCACATTGGTGTATAATTATTTTGAAATAGATCAATATTTTTCGGGGGTTAACCAAATTCCCAAGTATTTAACTTTTTAAACCACATCTATACCTATTTGTTGTTGTAATGTTTCAACCAATTCTTGTTCCATATTTTTAACCATTATCTTAGTTTTCTTTTTATTCAATTTAAATCCCGCCACTCGACTGAACTGTTCTATCTCCTCTATTACTTCATTGATACTTATTGATGGTTCTTCAATTGTTAATACCAAGTCATCGGCAAGGGCTTTTACCTTATATTCATTCCGACCGACTGTAACCCCCTTTATCTGCTCATTGTTCCTTATCAACCTTAGAAGTACTTCCAGTACCGATATGAACAATAATGGAGAAAGGGGACATCCGACTTCCGGTTTGGGATCGCAAGCAGCAGGGAGCGCGGAGAAGCCGCTGTGAGCTTTTCCAAGCTTCACGGGGGCTTGGGGGGCAACGCAAAGGCACTGCGACCCCCAAAATCTCAAGGGGGGTACCCTTGAGGGACAAGCTATCCAGCAGCGTTGGAGTAGTCTCGATGTTTTTTCGGGGTTTTTTTTAAAGGACTCGGGAACAACGGGACTGAGAAACGCGAATGGTAAGCTCTGCGGACCCCGTGTAGCGATGCTTCTAGCTCCCACTGAAAAGGTGACAAACCTCCGTAACTTTAAGAACAGATCCCTTAGTGTTTTTTGAACAATTCTGAGCTAAAAATTTGAATTATACACTAAGTGAGATCTGGATGTAAAAGGATTTATCTGAGGAATCCAACCCGTTTTTTCGGAGTGAAAATGGCGCAGGATACATCGTCATAAGATGGAAGAAAGGAAGTGACTCTGCACCCGCTGTAGAAACAGAAAAGTGAAAGTCCTCAGCATTATTTTAAATGAGGCGAAGGCAACTAAGTAATAGAAAAAGAAACGAAAAGACCCTTAGAGACTTTGTATTGGGGGGGGGGGGAGAGTGCTAAAAAGAACTGAATAGAGTGGTTACAAAGAGATAAATACTTTAAAATCTGTTACAGAAGCATAAGGGGATAGGAGGAGAGAAGAGAAAGGATGAAATAAAGCAAAAGACTTAAATCAAAATAACAACTTCTACTCATTACCTCCTTGTTTGAGTAATGGATTAAGTAAAAGCACAGACTTTTGTCTTCCCTCTCTGAAGCTTCTATTTTGGACTTTAACCCCCCCCCCCCAAAAGAGTTTGGATTTTTGACTTTTCCTTTTACCTCTTCCTTCTAAGCTGTTGAGAACTTTATACATACCGAGCTCAAAGGGACGTATATATATTTTTATTTGATGATCTACTTCCTCCTTTGGATCACTTTGGACCCTAAAGGGTTTGGAGATTTTGGACTTTTCTGGATCAGATTTGGATACCTACCTTTACTGGACAGACTGGACTTAATTTTTGGATTTTGGTGCCTCTGGATCTTCTCCCAATTACAGTTTAATATTGGATTAAGACAGCAAGTGGCTGAAGAGCATAGAATTTGGAACTCAGTATTTAAGTAAACAATTCTCCCCTCTTCTGTTTTTTTCTTTTTTTCTTTTTCTATTCTTTTCCATTTGGAGAGGCCTAACGGTGTGGACTACATCAAGCTGTGTGTTAGAGATTGTGTTTATTTCCCTATTTTTTCTCTCATTCATCTATGGTTTTTCTCTCTATTCTACGAACCGTTTGGTCGTTTTTTGCCTTGTCTAATTCTGTGGATATTTCTACCTGATATTGACAAATAATCTTGTGTGAGCAAAACGAGAATACCCACAGACAAACACTGGGTGCCTATTTGGCCCTTCCTAATTTTGGATGTTTTTTGCTCTTTATAATTTTTGGACGTTTTTTGCCCTTTCTAATTTGGAAGAAAATTACTTGGATCAGTCTTTAAATATTGATGTACTTGTCAGGGGTTCAGGGAGAGAGGCGCAGATGAGGGAGGAGACTGAGAGCGAGGGGGAAGGATCCCAGGGCGACGAGGAAGAGGATGACAATGACTCGAGAATTTCCATGAGTCTTTCCAGTGAATCGGAGGATTCCCAAAAGGGAGCGCCCCTGGTCAGGCCAAGGGGAGCCACAGGGGGGAGTAGTCAGGAGCAGGGCAGCAGCAGGGGAACCCCCAGTGGGAGTTGGAGATCGGGACCGGCTTCTCCGCCGGAACGGAGTGAAGGGGGTGGAGTTACCAGTGTGTCAGACAGAGCAGAGCAGGAAGCAGAGAGGGGAAGGAGATCGGGGCAAGACGTCCTGCCGGAAGGGGCGGAGAGTAGTACCGGGAGCAGTGTAACTGTCAAAAGGAAGGTCAGAAGCAGCGTACGCGCGCCAAGTTCAAATGTGGAGGCGCGCGGAAATGAGGAGAGCCCGGAGGAGGAGCCTGGTCCCAAAGCACGAAGGAGGGGGGAGCAGGCGTCAGAGGGTTCGGCCTCTGGGGAATCCCGGAGGGAGGGAACCCAGGGGGGCAGAAAGACCCTGCGGAAAAGGAAGGAGAGGAAGAGGTGGTCCAGCACAAGCCTCTTAAACTGGTGTAGAGGCGGGACTGATTCAGAGGGGACTTCAGCGGTCTAAGCCTAACAGACGTGGGGTCACGCGCCTCGGCTGTGAACTGACAAAGTTGTTCTTCAATAAAAGCTTTTGTATATAAGCTGGAGTGGGCGTTGGTCTCTTGTGAGCTGGGACCTTGGGTGGCCCTGACAGTACTCTTTTGGCGAAATATTTGAATTGGTTTAAGGTGATTAAGTGGTGAAATTTCAAATAGAAGAAAATAGGGAGCCTTTTTATAAAATAAGAATTAGATATATGTGGCGCTGCTCCCTTCTTTTTTCCATTATTACTGTTATTTATTTTTAAGTTATTGCTCTTTCTTTGTTTTGTTTTTTGTTTTTTTTTCTTTTGTTTTTTTCTCTTTGTGTTTTTTTTTTAGAAAAGCTTTCTTGTAAGACAATTAACAACCTCTTGACAAGTTTGATGTGGACTCATCCTGTTAGATCCTAGTTAAATTTGAAGATTAAAGATTATAAATTTATAGAATGGTTCTTTGCTTCTAGAAATCAACAGGTATTTGGGATTTCAAAACTGGTGTTGGAGTATTGATAAGTTAACTTTGTTTGAACATTACCCCTGTGTATCTGTTGGACCTTAAGGGGACTGCGAACAACCTGATTTATTATATGATTAGAGTTATCCTTTATACACTCTTATCTCTTTTTTTGCCCTTAAATGTTAAAAAAAATGCAATTTCAATGTTTAAGAGAGTGCTTAATAATTAATTAGAATTAATTAGAATTGGAATAGATTGTGCGCCCAGTAGGGGAGAGAACAAATATTGCAAGAGGTCTGATTGAAAAAAAAGGAGAATGGAGAAAATGTCAGGGAAAAACGGAAAAAAGATAGGAGGAACACCATCGGATAGGAAAGCTTCCCAACAAGAAGAAATCAAGGACCTAGATATTTTATGGTTAAAAATAAAGGAGGAATTTAAGCAGAGTGAAATACATATGGAGAAAAAACTAGGAGAAATGCACGAGATGATAGATAAGAAAATAGAGGGAGCTGTAGGAGAACTATCAAGTAAAATTAAAGACCTGACAGTACAGTCAAAAAAATATGGAAAAATCAAATAAAAAAATACAAAAGGAAATGAAAGAACAAAGAAAGGAGACAGATAGGATGAAGGATGAGATAGGAGAATTGAATAGAAATCAAGATCAAATTTTAGATAATCTAGCGATGATTGAAATGAAACAAAAACAGTTAAAATGAAATTTAGAGGGGTAGGAGAAGAAACAAACGAAAATATTAAAGAAAAAATGATTAAAGAATTAGCAAAATGGTTAGAGTTGAAAGAAGAGGAGGTTGCATACACGATGGAAAATGCTTTTAGAATCAAAACAAAGACTAAACAAGTAAAATAAAAAAAAAGTCACAGGAGACTGCTTGGTTATATTCAATTCGATGGAGATGAAAAATATGATATTAAGAGTAAGTTATCAAAAGAAATTAATAATTGATGGCAGACCAATTATCATCTTCAAAGAGATACCAACCAGACTCCTGCGCAAAAGAGAAGGCTATAAACAGCTGGCAAGTGTTTTGAAAAAGAATGACATACAATATAGATGGGAGTTCCCTGAAGGGATCTCCTTTTTCTACAAAGGTAAAAGATTTAGGATTACTGAAATCCAAGAAGTGAAGAAATTCTTGCGCAGATATGAAAAAGATCTTGGGAAAGTAGAGGAGAGATTTGACGGGAGGAATGGAGATCCAGAGGAGAGAAGAAGAAAAAAAGCGAAAAGAAGAAAACAAGAAGATAAAGAAAAGGAGGAAGACGTAGACGAAGAAGAAGAGGAAGAAGTAGCAGCGGAAGAGGAGGAAGAAGAGGAGGAAGAGGATACAGAAAACAAAACCACTCGAATTTAAACACTTAGTAGTTTGTAAATTAGAAAGCAGTTACAACAATGAATTTGAAAGTTTTGTCGTGGAATGTGAATGGTTTGAATGAAAAAGCCAAAAGGAATAAAATTGCAAATGTATTGAAAAGAAAGAATCTTGATTTAATTTGCATACAGGAGACACACGTGTCTAAAAAGCATAAGCATATTTTGATAAACAAAAAGCTAGGGGCCGAGTTTATAAATTCTACTGGGGAAAAGAAAAGAGGGGTAGCGATATATGTGAAAGATAAATGGGAACCCAAAGTGATTTGTAAAGACGATGAAGGAAGGATTTGGGGGGTACAAATTAATTTTCAGGGTGAAAAACTTAATGTGATAAACATATACGCCCCGAATCTGAATAAATTGGAGTTCTTTAAGAAACTAGAACAAATTCTATTGGAGCTAGAGTGTAACAAGACGATATTACTGGGAGATTTCAATGGAGTACCGAAACCAGAAATTGACAGACAATCAGAAAGGAAAAAACAAAACCAAGGGAAACTGCCAAGAACTTTTAACAATCTGGAGGAAAATCTAGACTTAATAGACATCTGGAGACACAAACACCCAATAGAAAAGCAATTCACTTTCTTTTCAGAGTCACATAAGAGTTGGGGTAGAATCGATCAAGTCTGGGTTTCAAGGGAACTTACATTAAGAACTATATATATATATTTTTTTATAATGATTTTTATTGGTTTTTTACACATACAAAAGACAATACAAAACAAAACACATACATCAAAAACATACAACAAAAATTTGACTTCCCCATACCTTCCTTTCACCACATCCTTATTTTGCCATTTTTTAAGCAACCCTTCGGTCAATTTTTAATCAAATCTCTTTTGAATTTACGTAAAGTTTACCATTTACAGCTGTAATTCTTTGTTTCTTACCCCTAACATCTTATCAGTCCACAATTTTGCAATAGTTTTTAAGATATATTTTAAATTTTCTCCAGTCCTCCTCCACTGTCTCCTTCCTCTGGTCACGGATTCTGCCGGTCATCTCTGCCAGTCCCATATATTCCGTCACCTTCGTCTGCCATTCTTCCAGAGTAGGTAGTTCTTGCGTCTTCCAATACTTTGCCAACAGGATTCTTGCTGCTGTGGTTGCATACATAAAAAAAGTCTTGTCCCTCTTTGGTACCAGTTGGCCGACCATGCCCAAGAGAAAAGCCTCCGGTTTCTTTGCAAATGTCCACTTAAGGACTTTCTTAATTTCATTATAGATCATTTCCCAGTAGGCCTTAATCTTTGGGCAGGTCCACCAAAGATGATAAAATGTGCCTTCAATCTCATTACATTTCCAACATTTATTATTGGGCAAATGATAGATCTTTGCAAGCTTGACTGGGGTCATGTACCACCTATAGATCATTTTCATTATATTCTCTTTCAAGGCACTACATGCCGTAAATTTAATACCGGTGGTCCATAACTGTTCCCAGTCAGCAAACATAATATCATGGCCAATATCCTGTGCCCATTTAATCATAACTGATTTCACTGTTTCATCCTGTGTGTTCCATTTCAGCAGCAAATTATACATTTTAGATAAATTCTTAGTATTGGGTTCTAGCAATTCTGTTTCTAGCTTTGACCTCTCCTTCTGAAAGCCAAGTTTCCTGTCCTGCTTAAATGTCTCATTTATCTGACGATAATGTAACCAGTCTCGAACTTTATGCTTTAGCTTCTCGAAACTTTGAAGCTTCAACTTTTCACCTTCTTGTTCTAAAATTTCACAATATTTAGGCCAGTTAGAGTCCATGTTAAGTTTTTTCACTGCCTTAGCTTCCATTGGTGACAACCACCTGGGGGTTTTACTTTCCAATAAATCCTTGTATCTATTCCAAACATTATACAGTGCTTTCCTAACAATATGGTTTTTAAAGCTTTTGTGCACCTTTACCTTGTCATACCACAAATATGCATGCCAGCCAAAGCTATTGTCATATCCTTACATTAAGAACTATAAAGTGTGAAATTCAACCCAGAACATTCTCTGACCATAATTTGATAGTTCTTGAAATAAAAGGGACATCAAAGGGCGGGTTCAGATGGAGAATGAACGAATATTTATTGGAGAGTGAAGATGTGGTCGAAAAAGCCAAAATTGCATTAAAAGAATACTTCAGCCTGAATCTCAATAAAGAAACAAGTTTGGATATAGTTTGGGACGCCAGTAAGGTGGTCCTAAGAGGTTTTTTTATTCAGCAAAATAGTTATAAAAGGAAAGTAAGAGAACAAAAGAAAGAGGAAATTCTTAGTCAGTTAAGAGAATATGAGAAAAAATTAACAATAAATCCGAAAGACGAACAAAGTACACAAATAATAAAAATATTACAAACACAGTATTCAATGTTAACTAGTCAAGAAATTGAATGGAAACTTAAATTAATGAAACAAAAATATTTTGAGTCAGCTAATAAAACAAGTAAACTATTAGCTTGGCAACTGCGAAAAAGGCAAAAACAAAATGTGATAAACAAGATACAAATTGGGAACAATTGATAGAAGACCCAAAAAAGATAAAGGGACACTATTAGAATGGGACACTAAAGATGAAGAAGTAAAAGAAGTCATGACAAAATGGGCAATGGACGTGGGATATAACATAGAATATGATAAATGGTTGAAATTATGGACTAGTGGAATGAAATTTACGGCATGTGTCACACTCAGAGAAAATTTAGCAAAGATGATGTACAGGTGGTATATCACACCGGCAAAATTAGGGAAAATGTATAAAATAGCAAATAAGGCTTGCTGGAAGTGTAAAACCAAAGAAGGCAATTTCTACCACATGTGGTGGACATGTGAGGAAATGAAGAGATTTTGGGAACTCATTTATAATGAGCTAAAAAAAATATTTAAATACACCTTCCCTAAAAGACCAGAGGCCTTCTTATTAGGTATGATTGGAGAGGAAATCAAAAAAGAAGACAAGACATTATTTCAGTATGCTACAGCTGCGGCTAGAATATTAATTGCTCAAAATTGGAAAAGCCCAAACACTCCAGCGATTAAAGATTAGCAAACAAAATTATTTGAATTTGTTGAATTAGCGAAGTTGACACAAAAAATTAGAAACCAAAAAAACACAAAGTTTATTAACGACTGGAACAAATTTATGGTATATATTGAAGGAAATTATAGAAACCAAAAAACTACAGCTGGTTTGGCATAGATCTTATGATATGTAAAACTTTAATAATTAACAGCTGCAGGGAAAAGAAAGCATTTTCATTAAGAAACCCGAAATTGGGAGGGAAGGAGGTCAATAGGTGTGTAGAGGAAAGATTAAAATATCTAAAGATACAAAGATTTAAATGAGAAGACAAAGAAAGACAATGAAAAGTGGTGTTAACTTTGTAATACGTTTGGATATCTTTTATGAAA
>JAXCMG010010158.1:243579-298702 GCA_034642415.1 Podarcis siculus
TTTTTTTAAAAAAAGAGAGAGAAAGGGGACATCCTTGTCTTGTGCCTTTAGCAATTACTATATTTTCTGTTGTTATATTATTTACAATCAATTTTGCTTTTTGTTCAGTATATATAGCTCTTAAACCATTTAAGAAGAATTGACCTATATCCATAAGTTCCAAAATTTTTAACATAAATTCCCAAGATATATTATCAAAGGCCTTTTCCGCATCCACAAAAATTAACATTGCTTGTTTTTCATTCCTGGCTGTCAGATATTCAAATATATTAACTATATTCCTTATGTTATCTTTCATCTGTCTACCAGGAAGAAAACCCACCTGATCCTTATGTATAGTTTCGTTCAATATTTTTTTAAATCTGCTTGCTAATATGCTTGCAAATAATTTATAATCATTATTCAACAGCGAAATTGGCCGATAATTTTTTACTTGCATTAACTTGGAATCTTGCTTCGGAATAAATGTAATATATGCTTCTTTCCATGTTTCAGGTAATTCTCCTTTCTTTAATATATTGTTCATAACTTCTTTCATTGGCACAAGTAGGATGTGTTTCATTTCCTTATAATATCTTGCAGTAAATCCATCCGGTCCCGGTGTCTTCCCACTTTTCAATTCTTTTATAGCTTCGTTGATTTCCTCTACTTCAATTGGGTCGTTCAGTCTGTCTTTTTTATCAGTCGGGATTTTTTGCACCTCTTTTCTCCTCAGGAATTCTTCTATTTTTTAATATCGCTTTTCTCAGTTCTTTTATATAAAGGTCTATAAAAGTCTACAAATCCTTTTCTGATTTCTTTCGGATTATCTGTTTCCTTTCCATCTACTCTGATTTTATTGATTGTATTCTGTCCCTTTCTTTTCTTAATTTGCCATGCCAACCATTTTCCAGATTTGTCTGCAAACTCAAAATTTTTCTGTCTCATTCTTTTAATGTTCCATTCTACTTCTTTATTTATTATCATTGCAAATTGTGTTTGTAATATTTTAATGTTTTGCTTTATTTTCAAATTGTTTGGTTTTTCGATTAAGCTCTTCTCATTTTCCATTATTTGTTTTAAAATTTCTGTATTTCAGTTTTGGAAATTCTTGGTGTTAGTTCACTAGAGACCCAAATCTGATCGATTCTTGACATTGACTGGTTCGCTTCTGAGTGGTAAGTGAATTGTTTTTCTAATGGGTGTCTTAATCTCCAAGCATCTATCAAGTTACAGTTCTCACTCATCGAAAAAAAAGTTTTAGGTAATTTCCCTTCTTTAACTTTCCCACTTGCTCTTAGTCTATCCATTTCCATCGACACCACTCCGTTCATATCCCCCATTATTATGATTTTCTGATCCATGGATTCCAATAGCTTTTCTTCCAATTCTTTATAGAAATCAGCTTTATTTCCATTAGGTGCATAAATCCCGACTACTATCAGTTTTTCGCCTTGCCATTTGACTTGAACTGCCATAACCCTACCTTCTTCATCTTTAAAAATCTGTTGAGCTTCCAATTTGTTTTTTATGTACAACACCACCCCTCTCAACTTGCTTCTGTCTGATGAAATAAATTCGTTTCCTAACTTCTTATTGATTAATACCTTTCTATGGGGTCTTCTCGCCACATGAGTCTCTTGTAAACAAATGCTATCCAAATTCTTCCTCTTCAAACGCTGTTTAATTTTATTGCGTTTTTTTAATCGTCACTCCCATTAATATTCCAAGTCCATAATTTCAACGCCATCTTATATTCTTTCTTTGTAAGTCCAATAAATTAAGATCTTAAATCTGTTCTTCTACTTCTTTTTCCTGTTCCTCTTCTTCTTCCTCTTCCTGTTCCTCTTCTTCTCTGTCTCCTAATTCCTCCTTCCAATCCCTCTCCCCTCCCCCTGCCCCCGCCGGACTCCCAAATCCTACCCCCGCTCCAGCTCCGGCTGCTTCTTCTTCTCTTCCCAGTTCCTTGTATCTTCTCATGAACTTCTGTGTTTCGTCTGGGTTTGTGAGCTTAAACTTTTTCCCTTTGTAAAAAAAGGAGATCCCCACTGGAAATTCCTATTTAAATTCAATTTGATTTTTCCTCAAAATTTGTGTCAATGGTTTGAAAGCATCTTGTTTTTTCAACAAGCAAAGTGGAACGTCCCTAAAAATAAATAATGAAATTTCCATCGATTATCAATCTTTTTTCTCTATTTTTCTGTAGTATCAAATTCTTTATTTCTGCATCTTTAAAAATAATTAGACAATCGCCTGGAAATTTATTTGCTCTGGCCGATCTTGTCTTAATCCGAAATACATTTTGAATCGTTTTCCTAACCTCTTCCACTTCCATACCTAACCATTGTGCAATTTCCAATGTCAATTTCTCCCTTAAATTCTCCCCTTGTACCTCAGGCACTGATCTCAACCTCAAATTTCAGTCTCTCTGCCTCAGGTCATTCATGGCAATCGCGTCCCAAATATCTTCTTGTGTCTTACTAATTTCTGAAACTTCAGCTCTCACCTTCTCTTCCTCCCTTTTAACCTGCCTCATCTCTAATTTTGTTCTTTTCAATCCCTCTTCTAAACTCTGTGTTCTTTTTGTCAGCTCCTTCATTTGTCCTTTCAATTCATTAACTGTCATATCAATTTTTTTGTCCATCTGTTCCAACCTTGTCTCTAGATTTTTCTCACTTTGCTTAATGTCTTTCTTTATCTCTGTAAGCATCTTTACAATATCTGCTTTCGGTTCTATCTCTTGTTTTAACCCTCTTCTTTCTCCAGATGTTGCCCCTTCACCACCCTTTTTCTGTGAATGGGACATTTCTTAATAATCCTCACTCTCAGTTATAGCATCAAATTTTTAAAAAAGAAGTTTAATTTTCTTGCCACTTGCTTGGCTAATCCACAATCGAAATTTATAACGTCCAAAGAAATAAAGGGTTAGTTTTTCTTGCCACTTGTTTGGCCAATCCAGCCAATACGATTATAGTCCATCAAATGGAGAAAGGGGAATAAAATAGTACCAAAAGTAATAAAAGATTAAGAAAGTGATAGAGTAAACAACTAGAGACTCAGGGTAACAAAACCAATTCAGAAAGTAAAGCAGATGACACCAAAATATCTTAGAGATTATATATAAATATACACAACATAGAGTGAGGAAAGGGTTAACTGGGTAAGGAAAGGGTTAACAGAGGCAGAGAGAAAGACACAGATCTCTAAGCACCACTAAGCTCAAGCTAAACCAAAACAAAGCAGTTATTAAAAAATAAGGGATCAGCAGAGATGGACAGAGAGGAGAGGGAACAAAGGATTTTTATTTTATAAAAATGATCTAATATCCCAAAAAGAAATTTAGCATCTCAAAAAGAAGAGGTAACCCAAGAAGAAAAACAAGAAAAACAAAGAAGAAAGGAAGAGAATGCAAGACAGAGCTGTTCCGCCAGGCCTTTGGTTAGGGCGCAGCCTGACTCCCTCCTTTGGCAACCTTTACAAAACTTTATGGCTGCCATCAATCTTGATTTTAATTAATTTTTATAATGTTTTTATAATGTCGCACTATTTTGGTGTTGTTAGCCGCCCTGAGCCCGGCTTCGGCTGGGGAGGGCGGGATATAAATAAAATTTATTATTATTATTATTATTATTATTATTATTATTATTATTATTATGGTGATTCTCTGTTTTTTTCAGTGTCTTCAAAAGCCAGAAGCAGGAGGAGGGGGTAAGTAAATATCTTCCCTCTGCTCCTTATTTTCCAATTTCAGTTAACCAACTTAACAAAATTAACAGTTCAGTCTATTTTAATTTTAATTTCTTCACTTCTTCATATCACTGCTTTGGCACAGACCAACCCCCCCCCCCAAAAAAAAAATCAAAGGAGGGCTTCAAAGAAGTTTACTACGCAGTTCTTTTTAAAATCGAAAGTAAAAACTTGCTTGGAAGTTTCCTCTGCCTGAGATCTCAGAGGCCCACCAAAAAGACAAATAAAATGTTCTTACTCCAGGTTTTACCCCTTCCAAACTCCAATCCACGTTCTTTAATTAGGTAAGTGTCTTTTGTAAATAAAACAAAGGATAAATTTTCCGTTTGAGGTAACTCACTGTTCCTTTCCGCTCTGCGGGTAGTCTTTGCATATGAATTAGACTCCAGACGAGGCTGGCCTCCTTTTGTTTTTGTTTTTGTTTTTTTTAATATTTTTTATTGAGTTTCTTTTCTTAGGTTCATAGACACAAGATAAAAATAAGAAAGTACAAGAAACAAAGGCAAAATAAAATAATAAAAAGAATTATTACAATCCAACTTTCAATAGTTTTTCCAATAATTCCAAATGGACTTCCCCACATCCTCCAGACTCTACGTTCTTTGCAATAAAAGTTTCGTTCTATCGATTATTTGTTCATGTTTCATCATTATGGCTGTGAACAAGTGGCCGACATGTGTTGTTTTAATATCACAGATAATTCTAAAGCCATTCAAAGCCAAATCTCTCATTTACAAAATCTCACACACCACATTAAACAAGACGTTGGATTTTCTGGCCTCTGGGGTTCTTTTACCCAGTGGCTTACTGCTTGGCTACCTAATCTTACTTGGCTTCGTAATCTCTTTCAATATGCCCTTGTCATTATATGCATCTTAATTTTGTTATGTTGCTTCCTCCAATGCGTTCCTGGCCTCATAAGTCTTTTCTCTCGGCTTCTCTCTCCCCCTCAACCACCTAATAAACTCCTTGCTGCCTACTTTGCGAAATGGCAACACCAACAGTAAACCTAAGGTGAGATGTGGACGGGCTTATTGTGGGCATGCGCTGGCAAACCACGTATCCCGAAATATTTCTGTCCCATCGACCCTGGCGAACTTATTTTGGGCATTTGCTGGCACACCACTAATCCTGAAATATTTTTGCCTTATTTACCCAGAACGCCTCGCAAACAAGAAAAGAAAGGGGGAGATAAAGGGAAGTCCTCTTTCTGCATATAACTGCTAGTTCTCCTTCTGCACAAAACTGCACAAAACTGCTGCATTTTGGGGAAGCCTTGCACCTTTTCTCTTGCATTCTGGGAAGTCTTGCTTATAATCTTTTCTCTGCTTTTGCACACACTGTACAGTTCTGTTCCAAACACCAGGACATTCCTTTCCTTGTTCAGTCATCCTAAGCTCATGGAAAACAACATGACCCGCTCTTCATGCCTAGCTGACCACATCTACAGAACTTGATTGTTATATTGTTTCATGCCATGATCCATCATTACAATTTAATTAGGAGGCTTCATGCCTGTCTAGTTCTAGCTTCGATTCCCAGCCCTTAATCCATCGATGATAAATGATAATTCACTGATAACAAATGATCACATGTAATCCCCACCTCTCACATGAAATTCCCGCCTTATGCTTATGTTAACCAATCAGCAACAAGTTTCTTTGTGTATGTATGTATCAACCAATCAGCCACAAGCACACCTGTGTCAATGTTTGTAATATTCAATAAAAGGGGCTCCCCAGGGTCCGCCCTGGCCAGACGCCTCAAGTTACACCCGCCTCTCGTCTCCTGTGATTTTTCATTCCAACATTTCCCAGTCCTCAAACATAATGTTGTGTCCAATATCCTGTGCCCATTTTATCATGGCAGATTTAACTGTCTCATCCTGTGTATTCCACTTAAGCAGCAAGTTATACATTCTCGATAGTGTCTTAGTTTTTGGTTCTAACAATTCTGTCTCTAATTTCGATTTTTCCACCTGGAAACCAACTTTTTTGTCCGTTTTAAACACCTCTTGGATTTGAGCATAGTGTAACCAATCCCGCACCTTATTTTTTAGTTTGTCTTGGCTCTGCAACCTCCAATTGTCTCCAGTTTTTTCAATTATTTCCCAATATTTTGGCCAGTAGGCCTCCATGTTAGGTCTTTTCCTAGCCTTGGCCTCCACCGGTGATAGCCACCTCGGGGTCTTGCCCTCCAATAAGTCTTTATATTTCAACCAGACTGCAAAAATTGCTCTTCTGACAATATGGTTTTTAAACAGTTTATGAACCTTGACCTTGTCGTACCACAAGTATGCGTGCCAACCAAAAGCATTGTCGAACCCTTCCAGATCTAGGACATCAGTGTTCTCCAACAAAAACCAATCCTTCAACCAGCAGAAGGCTGCAGATTCGTAATATAACCTCAAGTCCGGCAGGGCAAACCCCCCTCTTTCCTTCGAGTCAGTTAGTATTTTAAATTTTATTCGGGGCTTTTTGCCCTGCCAGACAAACTTGGATATATCCTTCTGCCACTTTCCAAAACATTCCACTCTGTCCACGATCTGTAGGGTTTGAAACAGAAATAACATTTTCGGCAATACATTCATTTTTATAGCTGCGATTCGGCCCAACAAGGAAAGTTTCAATCTTGACCAAATTTCTAAATCCTTTTTGATTTCCAACCAACATTTTTCATAGTTATCTTTAAATAAATTCAAATTTTTAGAAGACAAATAGACCCCTAGGTATTTCACTTTTTTAACCACACTTAGTTCTGTTTCTTTCTGGTACCCATCTGTTTCTGTAGGTGTCAAATTTTTAACCAAAACCTTGGTTTTTTGCTTGTTCAGCTTAAATCCCGCCACCCGACCAAACTCAGAAATAAGTTCTAAAACTCTTTTTGTACTAGATTCTGGCTCCTGTAATGTTAAAACTAGGTCATCTGCAAAAGCTTTCAGTTTGTATTGTTTCACTCCGACCTCTATTCCTTGTACCAACCGGTCCTCCCTAATCATGTTCAACAGCACCTCCAGGACTGAAATAAATAAAAGAGGAGATAGAGGGCACCCCTGTCGTGTCCCTTTTTCAATTTTAAATTCCTCCGTCACCACATTGTTCACTATCAATTTAGCTTTTTGCTCTGAATAAATTGCTTCTATTCCATTTTCAAACCCCCGTCCCACTCCCATCCCTTCCAAGTTTTTCTTCATAAACATCCAAGAAATGTTGTCAAATGCTTTCTCCGCATCAATAAAAATTAACACCGCTTTTGTGTTCATTTTAGTTTGCAAAAGTTCCAAAATGTCAATGATGTTCCTAGTGTTATCAAACAAATGTCTACCAGGGAGAAAGCCTGCTTGGTCCTTGTGAATTACTTCGTTAAGTACCTTTTTAAGTCTGCTTGCCAAAATGTCCGCAAAAATTTTGTAATCCACATTTAGGAATGAGATGGGACGGTAGTTCTTGAGTTGGGTCTTTTCAGATTCCAGTTTGGGTATCAATGTGATGAAAGCTTCTTTCCACGTTTCCGGTGCCCTCTTCCCTTCCATGATCTGGTTGCAAACCTCCATCAAAGGTTGTATCAGATAGTCCTTCAAAGTCTTATAATATTTGGAGGTAAGCCCATCCGGGCCTGGAGATTTGCCTAACTGCATGTTCTGAATGGCACCTTCAATTTCCTGTTGAGTTATTTTACAATTCAAGATTGATCTTTTATCCTGAGATACTTTTGGTAATGCATTAGTTTTTAAAAAATTGGTCTATCTCAGACTCTTTCTGTGGCCCCTGTGCATAAAGTTCTTTAAAGTATCTGTGGAAGCACTTTCTAATTTCTTCTGGTTTCTGGACCATTCTCCCTTCAATCTCTAGATTTGTAACTGTATTTAATTTATGTCTCTTTTTCAGCTGCCATGCTAGCAGCTTTCCACATTTATTTGCTGATTCAAACGATCTTTGCTTCATTTGTTTAATTTTCCATTCAATCTCTTGATTTATCAGTTTCGAATATTGTGCTTGGTGAAATTTAATTTCTCTCAGCACCTCCTTTGACTTTGGTTTAGTTCTCAATTTTCTCTCTCCTTCTCTTATTTTCTCCAATATTCTCTCCTTTTTTCCATTCCAGAGTTTTTTCTTTATCGTGTTTTGTTGTATCAGAAACCCTCTCATGACTGCTTTGCTAGCGTCCCAGATCGTTCTCTTTTCTACTGTGGTGTTCAGATTTATTTCAAAATAGTCCTTTAAAGTTTTTTGGGCCTTCTTCACAATCTCTTGATCTCTTAGTAAGGTGTCATTCATTCTCCATCTGAAGGAACCGGTTGGAGTAAGTCTCAAATCCAATTTCAAGGCGTTATGGTCGGAGCAGGTTTTTGGGCAGATTTCCACCTTTCTAGTCTTAGGTGCCAGCCCTCTAGTTGTCCATATTTGGTCGATTCTTGTCCATGACAGGTGGGCCTCAGAGAAGAAAGTTCCTTCTTTACCTAAGGGGTTTTTTGTCCTCCATATGTCGATCAAGTCCATATTGTCTGTTAATTCGAAGAAAGTTTTAGGCAGTCTACCATCTGTTGTTAAATTTTGGTTTTGTGACTTATCCATGTTTGTTGATACCACCCCATTCATATCTCCCATCATGATGATGTTAGAATAGTCCAAATAGTCTCCTTTTGAACCTCGCTGCTCCCAAATCATTCAAATCCTCTTATCCTCTTATCACCGATAATCCAATTAAATTTGGGTTTCTTAGTGTTTGAGAATCAATCGCTGCAGCATTCAAGCCTGGGACTGCGCTTTCCTGGGGGCAGACAAATGGCTTCCCGTGGTGCCAGCTTCTCAATCTCGCTGCTCTCTTCACCTCAAAAGAGGCGATCAGCCTTCTTTATGGTCCAGCTCTCACTTCCATACATCACTACTGGGAAAACCATAGCTTTTACTATACGGACCTTTGTTGGCAAGGTGATGTCTCTACTTTTTAAGATGCTGTCTAGGTTTGTCATTGCTTTTCTCCTAAGAAGCAGGCGTCTTTCAATTTCGTGGCTGCTGTCACCATCTGCAGTGACCATGGAGCCCCAGAAAGTAAAATCTCTCATGTGGAGGAATCAGAACCTACAGGGTTAAGAGGTTCTGTGTGACGCCTTGCATCATGAGGCGTGGTTACGTCCACACGTATGGGAGTGGTTTTCTTCCGCTCGGAGTTAGAGGGAAGATGTCGGCTCGGTCGCCGGGAGCGTGAGACAGATTTACAATGTTATGCTACCCTAAGAAAAGCGTTTTGAGATAAGAGACGTCAACGTGCCGTCCTGATTTATGGTCCCCACATTGCAGCAGTACTCCACCGCTGTGTATCGCTCTGCAAAAAGCGTCCAGAGAGAGGCAGAGTACATTGCTGGGAATCAGCAGAGTGCTGTGTGCACAGAAGAAGCCTGCTGGACGCAATATTTGGCCTTTGGCCTGAAGATCTCACTGCCTCCATTTCTTCCCCTTCTATTTGCCAGGAGGTGATGGGACCAGTGGCCATGATCTTCGTTTTTTTGATGCTGAGCTTCAGACCATATTTTGCGCTCTCCTCTTTCACCCTCATTAAAAGGTTCTTTAATTCCTCCTCACTTTCTGCCATCAAGGTTGTGTCATCTGCATATCTGAGGTTGTTGATATTTCTTCCGGCGATCTTAATTCCGGCTTGGGATTCATCCAGCCCAGCCTTTCGCATGATTAATTCTGCATATAAGTTAAATAAGCAGGGAGACAATATACAGCCTTGTCGTACTCCTTTCCCAATTTTGAACCAATCAGTTGTTCCATATCCAGTTCTAACTGTAGCTTCTTGTCCCACATAGAGATTTCTCAGGAGACAGATGATGTGATCAGGCACTCCCATTTCTTTAAGAACTTGCCATAGTTTGCTGTGGTCGACACAGTCAAAGGCTTTTGCTTAGTCAATGAAGCAGAAGTAGATGTCTTTCTGGAACTCTCTAGCTTTCTCCATAATCCAGCGCATGTTTGCAATTTGGTCTCTGGTTCCTCTGCCCCTTTGAAATGTTAGGATATTTCCGTTCCACCTTAAAAGGGAGCAGGCTTTGTGTGTCACAGCCTGCGTATTTCCTGTTCACAGGATGTTTATATTTTCTATTGCTTTCGTTTCTCTCTCTCTCTGCCGGACACGCTAGCAGGCAGTCATGGTTTTTCTTTGTTCTGACCAACGCTGAATAAACTCCTAAAATAATGCTCTCCTGTCTGCATCTTTTGCTGTGCAGATTCTGCTGATAGAGCGTGCATTAGCTCTAGAATGTGGCAGGATATTTTTCTGGCGCTCGTGTCGCTAATTGCTGATACTGTATCTACGGGAGGTCGATGGATCGTCCGGAGGCGACGTGGGGGCCATGATGGGCTTTGTCTCCCTGGCAGTATCCCAACAACAGGTTTCGGGCCCAGATTCACAGCACTTACAGGAGAGTAAGACTGCGACAGACTGCTGTGAGGTATGTGTTGGAAAAGCAAAAGCAAATAAGGCTTTTCTGTTTGCCGTGGCAAGAGTCTCTCTGATGTCCAGCTGGCCCTAATTGGCCTGGGAGCCGAGCCAAGCAGGCTTCGTGATTTATGAGCTGCCGAGATAAGGAGTCTTTGAAGGCATAAAGACTCACGGCTCAAGTGAAAAGCTGAAATGGAGTTTTTCCAGGCTTCCGAAGCTGCTGAGTGCCCAAAGTTAAACAGGCACAATTATGAGACTTGGGCAAGTTGCTGTGAAAGCTTGCTGTGACAGTTTGGAGTGTGGCATACTGTGTCTGAAGCCCCTCCAGTTCCTCTGACAGATAGATGGAAGGCACAGGATTCAAGAGCCATGGGGATAATTTTGCTCTCAGTAGCTCCTGAAGAGTTAATCACCCTGGCTGGCAAGGCCAGTGCCCGTGAGATGTGGAATGCTTTGAAAGTAGCTCATCTGCCAGTCATACCAGCCCAGAGTTTGACTGCATCGGAGGTCCTGGCTGTTTCCCAGAATGCGAGTGAATGCAGGGATGCCGAGGGCACCGGTTGCAAGCTGCAGGGGGAGCTGACTGTGATGTCATCCCAGGCAGCGTTCCAGTCTCCAGGGGGAGCCAAGGAGGCGGCAGCTGAGAGCTCTGTTTCTCATGGGAGCCAAGGTCATCCTCACAGATACCGGAAGGCCAGAGGTAAACAGAGGAAGAAGCCAGCAGATGGCCCGAAGCAGAAGGGGGGTGAAAAGCCCACGCCAGGGAAAAACAAGGCTTAGTTTTCTGGCACTGCTTCACCAAAGGCTAAAGGCAAGTTTGATGGCCAGGAGCAGGGGGGCAAGCTGCAAAAGCCCACGCCGGTGGAAAACAAGGTTTTGCTTGCTGGAAGAGCTGTTCCAAACGCCAAGGCCAGATTTATTGTGGATTCGGGATGCACCAGCCATATAACAAAAGATAACCACCTATTTATCTCTTTCAAACCTCAAGAAGGTGAGATCCACCTGGCTGATGGAAGGACGTTGCAAATTGCAGGAGTCGGGACTGTGAAACTGGCAAGTCTGCACACTACCATCAGAGATGTACTTTATGTTCCAGATGCTGCAGACAATTTGCTCAGTGTCCCACAGCTGACTGGGCGTGGCTTTAAGATTTCCTTCAAGAGGAGCATTTGTGTCATCAGGAAAGGCAAAGAGGGCATTTTGCATGCAAAGTTTATAGATGGCTTATTCTGTTTAACTTATGGTGACAATGCTGCTGCTGTGTCTAATGTTGATACTTGTGTTGCACAAAGCAACAAGCTTGGGAAGCGTGGGGCACATGGTTTGTTCATGAGGTACGAAAAAGGTGCATACTGAGTGTGGATGACTGATTCTAAGTCCATTAAGTTCACAAGGAGTGTTGAGTACAATCCCAAGTGGGGGGAAAATGTGGGAATTTTCCAGAGTTACCCAGAGGAGGATGAAGGTGATGTGAAAAAAGCAGATAATGTTGAGGCAGAAGAGGAAACTGAGGATGAGGATGGTGATGATGATCAGAGTTCGGATTCCAGTTCAGTGGGCGGCACTGCTGCTGGTGTCAGTGACAGTGATGACACAGCAGACTACAAGAGTGCAAAGGTCTCAGTCAGACCATCTGATGCGTCTGACAATGAACTGGAAGAACCACGGTTCACCATTGGTCACTTTTCTCCTAAGAAGGAGGAGATGAGTGAAGAAGACTTGCGTCTAGTTCGCAGGTCTCAAAGGGCGACCAAAGGCAGACCTCCAAAGAGATTTGCTGATGAGTTTGCTAAGACAGCAACTGCTGTTCTTAGTAGCTCAGAGAAGGTATGGGAACCTTCAAGCTTCAAAGAGGTTCAGGAGTTAACCTCTAAAGATGCTGAGCCTTGGCTTAATGCCATGAAGGCTGAAGTTGATTCCTTGAATAGGAACCAAACTTGGGAGCTGGGAGTCCCAGGAATGAGACTGGTTGGCAGCAAATGGGTCTTCAAGGCCAAGACAGACCAGAATGGCAAGGTTGTCAGGCACAAAGCCAGATTGGTTGCCAGAGGTTTTTCACAGGTACCAGGACAGGATTACCACGAGACCTACTCACCCACCGTCAAGTATGAGAGCATTCGGCTGATGCTCAAGATTGCTGCAGAGGAGAAACTGCATGTTTCCCATCATGACATTAATACAGCTTTTTTGTATGGGATTTTGGGGGAGGAGCTGTGCATGCTTCCACCTGATGGAATGCAGATACAGAAGGGAATGGTCTGTAAACTGCGGAAATCCTTATATGGTCTCAAGCAGAATGCTAGGTGTTGGAACACAAAACTCACTGAGACATTGCTTTCTCTAGGTTTTCACCAGGGCAAAGCTGATTCGTGTGTGTTTGTCAAGGAGGAGGGGCAAAACAAACTGTATTGTTTATGTTTTGTTGATGATCTTCTGATGTTTTGGAAGAATCAGGCTTTGTACCAAAGCACCCTAGCTCAGCTGAAGGAGCACTTTGACATGAAGGATCTTGGTGAGGTATCCAACTATCTTTCTCTGCAGGTGGAGAGGGACCAAGCAGGTAATTTTCTGGTACACCAAACACAGAAAATTGCTGATTGTTGAACCAGGTTGAATTTGGTTGATGCAAACCCAGCAGACTCACCGATGGTGACAGGTTACCAGGTAGATAGCACTGCTGAAGCGTTTTCTGACACTACGCTGTACAGATGCATTCTAGGCAAGTTGAATTTCATTGCTAGATGTTCAAGACCTGACATAGCTGTAAGCACTAACCTGCTTAGCAGACATGCTAACAATCCTACTGTTCAGGATTGGAAAGCTCTGAAGCGCATAGCCCGCTATTTGAAAGGGACTTTGCACTACAGGCTGAGGTTCACCAGTCAGAAGACTGGAGGTCTTGAAATCTTTGCAGATGCTAGTTTTGGAAGTGACACCACAGATGGTACAAGCACTTCTGGAGTATGCTACATGTACAACCACTGTCTGTTTGACTGGTTGTGCAAAAAGCAGACGACAGTTAGCCTAAGTTCCTGTGAAGCAGAACTCAATGCTCTGTCATTTTCACTCATGGATTGTGAATGGTTGATGCAACTGTTTAAGGATATCGGAGTTTCTGTGAAATGTCCTATACAAGTGTATCAAGACAATAGATCCTGTTTGGCTTTGCTGAACTCAGAGAGTTGCAAGCAAAGAACCAAGTACTAGCAGATTAAGCTGCATCGTGCAAGAGAGTGTATTCAGAAAGGACTCATTCAGGCGTCCTACATGCCAGGGAATGAAATTCCTGCTGATCTGTTGTCTAAGGTTGTTAACAGAGAACAACTTAAGGTTTACGTACAGAGGTTGCAATTGGGTTGAACCACAGGTACTACAGGTTACACGGAAAGTGGGAGGATGTTAGGATATTTCCGTTCCACCTTAAAAGGGAGCAGGCTTTGTGTGTCACAGCCTGCGTATTTCCTGTTCACAGGATGTTTATATTTTCTATTGCTTTCGTTTCTCTCTCTCTCTGCCGGACACGCTAGCAGGCAGTCATGGTTTTTCTTTGTTCTGACCAATGCTGAATAAACTCCTAAAATAATGCTCTCCTGTCTGCATCTTTTGCTGTGCGGATTCTGCTGATAGAGCGTGCATTAGCTCTAGAATGTGGCAAGATATTTTTCTGGCGCTCGTGTCGCTAATTGCTGATACTGTATCTACGGGAGGTCGATGGATCGTCCGGAGGCGACGTGGGGGCCATGATGGGCTTTATCTCCCTGGCAGTATCCCAACAGCTTGCACTTCTGGGAGTTCTCGGTCCACATACTGCTTGAGCCTTCCTTGTAGAATTTTAAGCATAACCTTGCTAGCGTGTGAAATGAGTGCAATTGTGCGGTAGTTGGAGCATTCTTTGGCACTGCCCTTCTTTGGGATTTGGATGTAGACTGATCTTCTCCAATCCTCTGGCCACTGCTGAGTTTTCCAAACTTGCTGGCATATTGAGTGTAGCACCTTAACAGCATCATCTTTTAAAATTTTAAATAGTTCAGCTGGAATACCATCACTTCCACTGGCCTTGTTATTAGCACCGCTAATAATAGCTGTGAGTTAGGGGTGGCCTAATGCAAAAAACATGAGGATCCATGAGGATCCATGCTTCAAAACCATGTTTTTGGGCCATGGTATGGCCAGAAAGCCTTGGATCCGAGTTTTTTGAGGTGCAGGCTGTGCCCCTGGACTTGATGTGTGATTTGACGGTGATTTAGGGTTGGCCCAATGCAAAAAGTGAGAGGATCCGTGAGGATCTGTACTTCAGAACCAGATTTTTGGGCCATGAACTGTCCGGGAAGTCGTGGATCCTACTTTTTGGGGTGCAGGCTGCGCCCCTGGCTATGATGTGTGATTTGACAGTGAGTTTGGGGTGGCCCAATGCAAAAAGTTTGAGGAGCCATGAGGATCCTTGCTTCACAACCACGTTTTTGCACCATGGAGTTGCCAAGTAGCCGTGGATCCGAGTTTATTGTGGTGCAGGCTGTGCCCCTGGCTATGATGTGTGATTTGACGGTGAGTTAGGTGTGGCCCAATGTAAAAGGTGTGAGGATCCATGAGGATCCGTAATTCAGAACCAGGTTTTTGGGCCATGGACTGGCCAGGAAGCCTTGGATCCCAGTTTTTTGAGGTGCAGTCTGTGCCCCTGGACTTGATGTGTGGTTTGACGGTGAGTTGGGGTGGCCCAATGCAAAAAGAAAGAGGAACCTTGAAGATCCGTACTTCAGAGCCATGGTTTTGGGCAATGGAGTGGCCAGGAAGCCGTGGATCTGAGTTTTTTGGCGTGCAGGCTGTGCCCCTGGACATGATGTGTGATTTTACGGTGAGTCAGCGGTGGCCCAGTGCATAAAGCATGAGGATCCATGGAGATCCATGCTTCAAAACCATGTTTTTTTAAAAAATAATAATAATATTTTATTATAAGTTTCCAAAGAATTAACAACCAATACAAAAAGAAACCACAAAAAAGCAGACAAACATCAAAAATCCAAACAGAATAACATCAAACAAAGAAAAAATACAAAAACAGAAAAATACAAAAAAAACCAATTAGCATAAAAAAGAAACACTATTTCATTTTGGTAACTTTCAAAACCTTCTTCTCTTTACTTCCACCCGCCTTCCCTTCTTGTATTCTAATTTAAAAATTTACTCAGCAAGATCATCAATTGTCCATTTTTAAACCTTTATCCATCTCTTTATAGTCTATTTATCTTAATCGCTAAAAACCCCTTCATTTCATTTTCAAAGCCCTTAAAGGTAAAGGTACCCCTGCCCGTACGGGCCAGTCTTGACAGACTCTGGGGTTGGTGCGCCCATCTCACTCTATAGGCCGGGGGCCAGCGCTGTCCGGAGACACTTCCGGGTCACGTGGCCAGCGTGACATCGCTGCTCTGGCGAGCCAGAGCCGCACACGGAAACGCCGTTTACCTTCCCGCTAGAAAGCGGTCCCTATTTATCTACTTGCACCCGGGGGTGCTTTCGAACTGCTAGGTTGGCAGGCGCTGGGACCGAGCAACGGGAGCACACCCCGCCGCGGGGATTCGAACCGCCGACCTTTCGATCGGCAAGCCCTAGGAGCTGAGGCTTTTACCCACAGCGCCCTTAGCATTCATAAATTTTACAATATTTTTGTAAATAAACTTTAAACTTCTTCCAGTCCTCTTCCATGTTTTTGGGCCATGCTATGGCCAGAAAGCCCTGGATCTGAGTTTTTCGGGGTGCAGGCTGTGCCCCTGGCTATGATGTGTGATTTGACGGTGAGTTTGTGTAGGCCCAATGCAAAAAGTGAGAGGATCCATGAGGATCTGTACTTCAGAACCAGATTTTTGGGCCATGGACTGGCCAGGAAGCGGTGTGTCCTAGTTTTTTGAGGTGCAGGCTGTGCCCCTGGACTCGATGTGTGATTTGACTGTGAGTTAGGGGTGGCCCAATGCAAAAGGCATGAGGATCCATGGGGAACCGTACTTCAGAACCACAGTTTTGGGTCATGGTATGGCCAGGAAGCCGTAGATCCGTGTGTGTTTTTGGTGCAGGCTGTGCTCCTGGACATGATGTGTGATTTGATGGTTAGTTAAGGGTGGCCCAATGCAAACAGCATGAGGATCCATGCTTCAAAAACATGTTTTTGGGCCATGGTATGATCAGAAAGCCATGGATCTGAGTTTATTGTGCTGCAGGCTGTGCCCCTGACTATGATGTGTGATTTGATGGTGAATTGGTGTGGCCCAATGCAAAAAACAAAAGGAACCTTGAAGATCTGTACTTCAGAGCCATGGTTTTGGGGAATGGAGTGGCCAGGAAGCCGTGGATCTGAGTTTTTCGTGGTGCAGGCTGTGCCCCTGGCTATGTTGTGTGATTTCACGGTGAGTTTGGGATGTCCGAATTGAAAAGGCATGAGGATCCATTAGAATACATGCTTAAAAACCATGTTTTTGGAAAATGGTATTTCCAGGAAGCCGTAGATCCTAGTTTTTTCTCGTGCAGGCTGTGCCCATGTACATGAAATGTACATGATTTGACAGTGAGTTAGTGTGGCCAAATGCAAAAAGTGTGAGGATCCATGAGGATCCGTGTTTCGTAACCACGTTTGGGGCCATGGCATGCCAGAAAGCCGTGGATCCTAGTTTTTTGAGGTGCCGGCTGTGCCCCTGGTGATGATGTGTGAATTGACAGTGACTTTGGGATGGCCCAATGCAAAAAGCGGGAGAATCCATGAGGATCCGTGCTTCATAAACCACGTTTTTGCCCCATTGAGTTGCCAGGTAGCCCTGGATCTGAGTTTATGGTGGTGCAGGCTGTGCCCCTGGTGATGATGTGTGAATTGAAAATGACTTTGGGATAGCCCAATGCAAAAGGCGTGAGGATTCATGAGGATCTGTACTTCAGAACCAGATTTTTGGGCCATGGAGTGGCCAGGAAGCCTTGTGTCCTTGTTTCTTGAGGTGCATGCTATGCCACTGGACTCGATGTGTGATTTGATGGTTAGTTAGGGGTGCCCCAATGCAAAAGGCATGAGGATCCATGGGGATTCGTACTTCAGAACCACAGTTTTGGGCCATGGTATGCCCAGGAAGCCGTAGATCCGTGTGTTTTTTTGGTGCAGGCTGTGCTCCTGGACATGACGTGTGATTTGATGGTTAGTGCGGGGTGGGCCAATGCAAACAGCATGAGGATCCATACTTCAAAACCATGTTTAAGGGACTGCAAGAAGATCAAACCTATCCATTCCTAAAGAAATCAGCCCTGAGTGCTCACTGACAGGACAGATCAGTGAGGATCCATGAGGATCTGTGCTTCAGAACCACGTTTTTGGGACATGGAGTTTCCAGGAAGCCGTGGACATGATATGTGATTTGCCTGTGAGTTAGGGGTGGCCCAATTGAAAAAACATGAGCATCCATGAGGATCCGTGCTTCAGAACCCCCTGTTGGGGACATGGAGTTTCCAGGAAGCCGTGGATCCGTGTTTTTTGTGGTGCAGGCTGTGCCCCTGGCTACGGTGAGTTTGGGATAAAAAGGTAAAGGTACCCCTGCCTGTACGGGCCAGTCATGTCCGACTCTAGGGTTGCGTGCTCATCTCGCTCTAGAGGCCGTGAGCCGGCGCCATCCAAAGACACTTCCGGGTCACGTGGCTAGCGTGACGAAGCTGCAGCTGGCGAGCCAGCACCAGCGCAGCACATGGAAACGCCGTTACCTTCCCGCTATAAAGCGGTACCTATTTATCTACTTGCACTTAAGAGTGCTTTCGAACTGCTAGGTGGGCAGGAGCTGGGACCGAATGACGGGAGCTCACCCCGCCGCAGGGATTCGAACCGCCGACCATACGATCGGCAAGTCCTAGGCACTGAGGTTTTACCCACAGTGCCACCCGCGTCCCAGTAGTTTGGGATGGTCCAATGGAAAAGGTGAGTTTGGGATGGTCCAATGCAAAAGGTGTGAGGATCCATGAGGATGCGTACTTCAGAACCACGTTTTTGGGCCATGGTATGACCAGAAAGCCGTGGATCCGAGTTTTTTGAGGTGCAGGCTGTGCCCCTGGCGATGATGTGCGAATTGACAGTGACTTTGGGTTGGCCAAATGCAAAAAGTGTGAGGATCCATGATTATCCGTGGTTCGAAACCATGTTTTGGGCCATAGTATGGCCAGATAGCCTTGGATCCTATTTTTTTGTGCTGCAGGCTGTGCCCCTGGCTATGATGTGTGATTTGACGGTGAGTTAGGTGTGGCCTAATGCAAAAGGCATGAGGATCCATGAGGATCCACACTTCAGGACCATGTTTTTTGGCCATGGAGTGGCCAGGAAGCCATGGATCTGTAATTTTTGTGGTGCAGGCTGTGCCCCTGGCTATGATGTGTGAGTGCTGCACCGTGAGTGTTGGGGAAGGCCGCTCCCTCCTCAGGCTAATTCCACCTGGCCTAGGGGGTGGGGCCCAGACTCACCTCCGCCACAGCTTTAAGAGGCCTCATTGAGGCACTGGAACACTGCTGCTGCACTGTGAGTGTTGGGGAAGGCCGCTCCCTCCTCAGGCTAATTCCACCAGGCCTAGGGGGCGGGGCCCACACTCACCACCGCCACAGCTTTAAGAACACTGGCGCTGCTGCAGCAAATGTTAAAAATGTTTTTATATATTTTAAAGTATTTTAAAGGTGTTTTTACTTTTTACTTGGTTGTACCACCGTGAACAGTGGTTTTTATTTATGTATTTTTATTTTGTTCCGTTTTATTTTGGTTTGGGGTTGGATATTGAGTGGGGGGGGGATTGGTTTTGTTTTGGTATAATTGTTTTTGTGTTGTTTTGTTTTTCTATTTTGTAAATGGAGGCTAGTATGAGGCTTGGGATTGCTACCGTGGAGGGGCGAGGGAGGTATGGCAGTGGGGGCAGATGTTATAGGCGAAGGGGATCGAGATACGGATATGCTCGTACCCCTTCCAATCTGTGCCCCATCCCGAGGAATGAGGGTAGGGTGAGCAGGATTACTCACCTCCGTCACTGGTGTTGTGCAATGCCAGGTCTATAGGCAACAAAACCGCCACCCTGCAAGATTTCTTTACCTCACAGGGGGTCGACCTGGCTTGTGTGCCGGAGACCTGGGTGCGCGAAGGGGAAACTGTTACCTTACGAGAGATGGCACCCCTGGGTTTCTCCGTCCTCCACCAGTCACGGACTGTGGGCTGGGGGGAGGGGTGGCATTATTAATCCGGGAAGATTGTTCTTTCAGGGCTTTACCATCGCCATCGATCCCCGGCATTGAATGTGTTGGCCTAGTGTGGGGCTCTGAGGTGAGCTTGGCTGTCTGGCTGGTGTACCAGCCACTTAGTGCACCAGCAGCCACCCTGTCAGGCCTGCTGGAGGCGGTGGCCGGCTGGGCCTTGGAGTTCCCTAACCTATTGGTATTGGGGGACTTCAACATCCATGCTGATGCCACTCCCTCCTCACAGGCTCTGGACCTGGTGTCTTCCATGGCGACACTAGGGCTCTCCCAGTTTGTTTCGGGCCCCACACATCAAGCAGGCCACACGCTGGATTTGATCTTTGCCGTAGGTATAGATGTGATCATGTCTCCTTTGATGAAGGTGCCATGGTCTGATCACTACGCTCTGAAAGCCAGGATTGACTTTCCACCCCCACCCTGCTTAGGTGGCGAGCCGATTTGGGCTCGCCCGCAGAGGCTGATGGACCCTGATAGATTCCGCCAAGCCTTGCAGGACCTTGCTCCCCCTGGCGACTCATTGACTGAGCTTGTTGAGGGCTGGAATATCCAGCTCCTGGCAGCCATCGATGAGATCGCACCTAAGCACCCTCTGCAATCCTGCAGAAACCGGGCTCCCTGGTTTACCGAGGAGCTGCGGAAAATGAAGCGGGACCTCAGACGGCTAGAGCGAGTATGGCGGGGTGCCCGTGACGGAGCCTCAAGAACATCTTATAGGATTTTTATGAAAACCTATGAGATGGCAGTGAAGGCCGCTAAGAAGTCTTACTTCTCGGCCTCCATTGCATCCGCTAGCTCTCGCCCGGCACAATTATTTAGTATAATTAGGTCTTTAACATCCCTTGAAGGACAGCCAAATTTAAATAACAATTTGACACACAGCTGTGAGGCATTTGCGAGCTTTTTTGCGGAGAAGGTCCTGTTGCTCCGCCATGACCTCCCTGCCAATTTGGATACAGTAAAGGAACTGGAGGCCCCTCGACTGTCCTCAGGTCCAGTATTGGACCACTTTGACCGGATATCCCCAGCCGATGTGGACAGACTCCTCCGAGCTGGAAAGCCCACCACCTGTCCTCTCGACCCGTGCCCGTCTTGGCTGATTAGAGCGTGTTCAGACGAGGTGCGGGCCCCCCTGGGGGATATCATCAATTTGTCCCTTGGCACCAGGATATTCCCAGGGGAACTGAAGGAGGCAGTGGTGCGCCCTCTCTTAAAGAAAACATCATTAGATCCCTTAGATCTATCCAATTACCAAAAGAATTAAAAAGTGGGAAGACTCCGGGACCGGATGGATTTGGTGCAAGATATTATAAAGAAATGAAAGACATCTTACTTGTACCATTGGCAGAAGATATGAACAACATTCTGAAAGGACAAATACCAGAGACATGGAAAGAAGCATATATAACATTAATTCCCAAGCAGGACTCAGATTTAACTCAAGTCAAAAATTATAGGCCAATTTCGCTAGTGAACAATGATTATAAAATATTTGCTAACATCTTGGCAAATAGATTGAAAAAGATATTAAAGGAATTGATACATAAGGATCAAACAGGATTCTTGCCAGGGAGGCAGATGAAAGACAATATAAGAAACATAATAAACATAATAGAATATCTGACTAATAAGAAAGATAAGCAAGCAATGTTGATATTTGTTGATGCGGAAAAGGCATTTGATAATATTTCTTGGGAATTTACGTTAAAGAATCTGGAATTTATGGAGATGGGTCAACCATTTGTGAATGGTGTAAAGGCAATATATTCTGAACAAAGAGCAAAATTAATTGTTAATAATGTACTGACAGATGATATTGCTATAACTAAGGGTACAAGACAAGGGTGTCCTTTATCACCATTGTTATTCATATCGGTCCTGGAAGTCTTGTTGAGAGCGTTGAGAAGTAATGATTTAATAAAAGGTGTGACAGTTGGTTGTAAGGAATACAAGGTAAAAGCCTTTGCTGATGATTTGGTTATAACAATAGAAGACCCTATTAAAAGTGTTAAGGAAGTGTTACAAGAGATAGAGCAAGTTGGACAAGTTGCCGGATTCAAATTAAATAAGACTAAAACGAAAATAATGGTTAAAAATATGGATCAAGAGATAATAGAAAGAATTCAGCAACAAACAGACATGGAAGTGGTTAAGAAAGTTAAATATCTTGGGATTACATTAACTCCCAAATGTATTGATCTTTTTCAAAATAATTATGTACCAGTCTGGAATAAGATTAGGAAGGACCTGGAAGTGTGGGGAAGAATGAAGTTGTCATTTTGGGGAAGAATTGCAACGGTAAAAATGAATGTGCTACCAAAAATGTTGTTTTTATTTCAATCAATACCAATAATTAAAGGTGTCACGATATTTAAAGAATGGCAAAGAGTATTATCGAGATATGTCTGGCAGGGCAAGAAGCCTAGAATAAAATTTAAGATATTAATGGATGCAAAAGATAGAGGAGGCTTTGCCCTGCCAGACCTAAAATTATATTTTGAGGCTGCATGTCTTTGCTGGGTGAAAGAATGGATAAAGATGGAAAATCTAGAACTTTTGGATTTAGAAGGATATTGTAATGGTTATAGGGATTGCTCGTGCGTAAGTTACTGCCACTCTGGGCTTTGTTGCCTGGTTAAACCTTTCTTGTCTGGACAGCCATTAGCTTCGTGGCTGCTCAGTCACTAGCAGAATCCGTCAGTGGGCGTTTCTTGAACTTCTTCCAACACAGAAGTTCTTTGACGCCAAGTCTCCTCCTACTCTCCCTGCGCGAAAGTCTTCTGCGCAGTGTGGGTGTGGGCAGTGGAGGATCCGTGCTCTCCTCGCTGGTCTCCGGCGAGGAGTCCTGGAGCCCCTTTGCCGATTCCCCCATCAGCCCACCTTCACCCCTGGTGTTACGCTGATTGCCTTCCCCAGCAGATGGGCTGCCTCTCCCCCTGCTGGGCCCCTCTCCAGCATCGCTCGGGAGCCTTGCCTCCTCCTCTAGCTCCGATGGCAGTTCCCTGACATCCACCTCCCCCCCAGGACCCCCTCCACCCCCAGCCCGACCTTCTGATCCAACTTTGTCCCCTTCCTCGGCCGGCGATGCGGGGAACCCCCGGAAGGAGCTGTCTCCATCCTCTGAGGATTAAAAGCCCGCTTCCCACCCGCTCCGATTTCTTCCCACGTGGTGGGCCTCCCAGTCTGATTCTTTCCCCTCTGACGCCTCCCCTCCCTCCTCTTTGGAGGGAGGAAAACCCACAAAGTCCTCTTCGTCGTCTGTGGTTCCAAATTCTTCCTCCCAGAATCTCGCTAGTGGTTTTGGTTTATCTGGGAACAGGCTGTGGAACTACTCCACAAGATACCCGTCGTTGATTGCCTCCACGGGAAGCCACGTGTTTTCTGACCTGGGTTCTCCCTCCCAAGCTACCAAATACTCCACCTGGCGCCCTCACCACCTTGAATCGAGTATTTCCGTGGCTTGGTTGTGGTGTTCCCTCTCCTCTACCTGCGGGTGGGTGGTGACTCCCCCCTCCCGCCCCGGAAATTCCCGCCCCTCCCTGTACGGTGTGAGTAGGGACCTATGGAACACCGGGTGTATCTTTATGCTGTCAAGCAACTTGAGCTTGAATGCCACGGGGTTCACCTGCTGTGTTACTTCAAAAGGTCCCAGCCGCCTCGGCTGCAACTTCTTGCACCCTCCCTTAAAGGGTAACCCTTGAATGGACAACCACACTCGGTCTCCCACCCGTATGGCCTCCCCCTCCCGACGGTGCTTGTCTGCCTGCCTCTTGTAAACCTCCTTGGCCCGCTCCAAGTTCATCTTGAGTTGCTGGTGCAAGGCCTCCATTTCTTCCACAAACTGCTCTGCCGCAGGTACACTCCATGCTTCCTCCCCCCTCCCCGGGAAGGCCCTGGGGTGACACCCATAATTGGCCATGAACGGGCTCATTCCCGTGGACACATGTTCAGCGTTATTGTATGCAAATTCTGCCAGCGCTAGTTTCTCTACCCAATCATTCTGTCTCTCGTTGACGTAGCAGCGTAGGTACTGCTGGAGTATACTGTTCGCTCTTTCTGCTTGCCCGTTGGTTTCCGGGTGTCTCGCCGTCGAGAAGCCCACCTCGACCTGCAGCAAGCTCATGAGCTTCCTCCAGAACCGGGAAGTAAATTGTTTCCCGCGATCTGAGATGACCCTCGAGGGAACACCATGCAGCCTGAAGATGTGCTCTACAAACAACCTGGCTGTTTCCTCTGCCGTCACCGCATGCGAGCACGCTATGAAATGGCACATTTTTGTCAGTAGATCGACTACTGCCATGACTGCTGTCTTACCCCTTGACTTGGGCAAATCTGTCATAAAATCGATGGACACCACCTCCCAGGGTCTTCCCGGCGTGGGTAAGGGTTCCAGTAACCCTGCGGGTGCAGCCCTCTCCCCCTTTGCCCTCTGGCAGCGGTCGCACCCCCTTACATATTCCCGTACATCTTCCCTCACCCTTGGCCACCAGAACTGCCTGGTGACCAGCAACATGGTTTTGTGCTGTCCAAAGTGCTCCGCCGTTGGGTTGTCGTGGAGTTGTTTGAGTACCCTTCCCCTCAAGGCCTCCCCCGGTACGTGCAGCGCCCCCTTATAGTACAGTAGCCCTTCCTTTTCCTCAAACCCTCCATGGTTTTCCCTTTCGTCCCGGAGTTCCCTGATTTTAGTTTGAGCGAACTCGTTGTTCTAGTGAGCCCGGCTAGTTCTCGTTTCCCAACCAACGCTCCCCCACACACCCATCGGTTCTCAGGGATCACGTGTCGGACCTCTGGCGGTCCCTCTCCTTCCATGTACTCCGGCTTCCGGGAGAGAGCATCAGCTCTTACGTTTTCCTCTCCCGGCACGTACCAGATTTTGAAAGAAAACTTGGAGAACTCCTGTGCCCATCGAATCTGTCTCTGGTTGAGTACTCACGCAGTCCTCCAGTATTCCAAGTTCTTGTGATCCGTACAAACCTGCATCTTGTGCTGCGCCCCTATTAACAGATGTCTCCATCGGCAAAACGCTGCATAGATTGCCAGCAGTTCGCGGTCATACACCGTGTAGTTTTGCTCCGACTTGCTTAGCTTCCTCGAGAAAAAGGCACACAGCTTCCATCCCTGCTGGGCCCCTGGCTGCAAAAGTACCGCTTCGATGGCTCGGTCTGACGCGTCGGTCTCCAGCCTCATGGGCTTTTCCAGATCCACGTGCAGGAGCTGCTCTTCCGAAGCGAACGCCTTCTTCAGTCTTTCAAAGGATTCCTGGGCACTCTCTGTCCAGGCGAACTTCTTTTTACTACTGAGACAATCGGTGATGGGTGCTGTCAAGTGGGCGAAGTTCTTGATGAACTTCCTGTAGAAGTTGCTGAACCCTAGGAACCTCTGCACGTCCTTCTGGGTTTTGGGGGCCTTCCATTCCAGCACCACCTGCACCTTGCTTGGGTCCATAGCTAGGCCCTTGTCTGACAACTTGTACCCCAGAAACTCGACCTCTCTGGCGTGAAATTGGCATTTCTCCAGCTTGACCCACAACTGGTGCTTCTGCAGTCTCTTTAGCACTTCCCTGACGTCTCTGACATGTTGCTCCTCATTGTCAGAATAGATTAAGACGTCGTCCAGAAAGGCTACGCAGTTCTTGTACAGCACGGACCCCAACACGTGGTGCATGAATGCTTGAAAACAGGCGGAGCCCGACTGTAATCCAAATGGCATAACTAAGTACTCAAAGGCTCCCAGGGGGGTGAACATAGTGGTTTTCCATTCATCCCCCTCCCTCATCCTAATCAAATTGTACGCTCCCCTGAGGTCCAGCTTGGTAAAAATTTTCCCCTGCCTCACCCGTGTTAAAATGTTGTCAATCCTGGGCATTGGGAAGGTCACGGGTTCTGACACAAGGTTCAAGGCCCTGTAATCTACGACTAATCTGGGCTGATTAGTGTCCTTTTTGTCCACAAAGAACACCGGACTGCCCCCCACCGCCTTTGATTCTCTTATGAAACCTCTCTTCAGGTTCTTGTCAATAAACAGCCGCAACTCCTGCATCTCCCGGTCAGACATGGCATACAGCTTACCCACCGGCAGCTGAGCCCCTGGGAGTAAGTTGATTTGGCAGTCAAAGGGCCTATGGGGGGGGTAGTCTATCCGCCTCCTTCTCACTAAAGACCTCCTTCAGGTCAGCATATTGTGGTGGCACCTCCCCTTTTGGCTCTACAGCCATCCCAGCCACCCTGGCCACTGTCATCCTTGGGTTCTCCCCCCCCCCCGACAGTGTTCCAAGCAGTAAGCTGACCCAAAGGTGACCGACCGCTGATGCCATGACACTACTGGATCATGTAATGCCAGCCAGCTCATTCCCAGTATTATTGGGGGTCCTGCCAGTGTGGCTACGTGAAAGGCAATGGTCTCTGTGTGCCTGGAAACCCGCATTATCATTGGTGGGGTCTGGTGCGTCACTTCCCCTCCTAGAAGTTCCCTGCCATCGATGGTGGTCACTTGCAAGGGAAAATCCAGGGGCAACAGGTGGAGTTGGTGCTCTAGAGCGAAGTCCTTGCTGAAGAAATTGCAGGAACTGCCTGAGAGCAGCAGCCCCTTAACCTTGACTGGGTGCCCATTCGGGAGTTCTAGCACCACTTCTATGGCTATAGCTGCCCTGGGGGGGTCTGGTTGGGGCACTTCTATTGGTTGCTGGCCTGGCTGCTGTGCCCGCTGATCGTCAGCCAAGCGTTGGCGTTTCCCTGCGTCTGCCCCTTTTCCTCCTCCTCCTCACAGCCAGCAGCTCCCACCATCCCTTGCCAGGCCTTTTTTTGAGGGCAGACCCTGGCAAAATGTCCTGGCCGTTGGCAGAGGAAACCGTTGGGAAATCAAGCCCTTCTCATCAGTAGCTGGCAGCAGTCCCAGGCTCCCAGCTTGATATCCCTGTTGGCCTCCCTGGCTGCATTCCCCAGCAGACGCAGGCAAGGTCTCGATCGGCGATTCTTCTCAAACGTGAAAAGAACACACCCCTCTTTCCTGCCCCATTCCCCTGGGCAGGGGAAAGAGATAGACAGAAACGTATTTACATGTCTTTATTTCTGTCTTTGCAGCATTACAAAAGCGTGACTGCACTCGTCAGAGTCCGGCAGTCTAGAGACAAACACTTCCTGACCTATCTGGGCAGGAACAATCGTAAGAGCTCATATTACACTCTGAGCTATTTCCGGTGTGAATAGACCGGCCCTCTGTTTCCCACGAAACAGTCCCAGCAATCCCATTATGTTTTGCTTTCCAGCCAACAGTTTGCAGCCGCATTGCTTTCTTATCGTAACAGAAACACTTCTTGGTGGTTTTCCAATCCTTTCCCTCCCTCTTGCGACCTTCATTGGAGTTTGAAATCTCCCGCGTGCGCGTGCCATCTATTTCCATTGGCTCAGCCGGCTGGGTAGTCTGCCTCGGTATTTCAGGAATGCGGTAGTCATGGCAACGTTCCCCTCTCCCTTCGCGCTTCTCCAGAGCCCGCGCTTCCTGTCTTACCCCAATCGCGAGCACAGCCTAGGTCAGCTCATCCATTGACTGAGGGCGGGGCGCGTGGGAAAGTTCGTCTTTCACCGTTGGGGACAACCCTTCCTCAAATAACATCTGAATGGGTTCGGAGTCCAAATCCCACCTGAGCCGGTGGATTAACATCGCAAAGCGCGACCAGTAGTCTCTTACTGATTGGCTTCCCTGCTTGCACCCCATCAGTTCCCGTCGCGTCACATTTTGCTCCACTTGACTGGAATACATTGCATCCATCGCCTGAAAAAATTTCCTAAGGTCCTTCAAGGCGGCATTTTGCGTTGCCATTAGGGGCCTGATCCATTCACGGGCCCCATCCTGTAGATGCCCAACTATATAGGCCACCCTCTCCCCATCATCAACAAAGTCATCATGCTGCAGTTTCAAAGCGTACTCTATTTCCGTTCGGAACGCGTTGTAGTCTTGGGGCTTCCCCCCAAACTTGTGCACCAGTCCCGGTACCTTCCTTGCGATGGGGGTGGGTCTGACCTGGGCATCCTGAGTCCGCCATTCGTCCAGCCTCGCCGTCAGGAGAGCCACATGCTGTTCCAAATCTCGGTTCCTCTCCATGAGACTCTGCACACCAGCAGTCCGCTCCGTGGTGCCGGCTCCTGCGGTTTGACTCATGATGCTGCCCTGCCTGTCGCTGTGCACAAGCAACTTCAGGGACTGACGGATTGCTGTAATGGTTATAGGGGTTGCTCGTGCGTATGTTACTGCCACTCTGGGCTTTGTTGCCTGGTTAAACCTTTCTTGTCTGGACAGCCATTAGCTTCGTGGCTGCTCAGTCACTAGCAGAATCCGTCAGTGGGCGTTTCTTGAACTTCTTCCAACACAGAAGTTCTTTGACGCCAAGTCTCCTCCTACTCTCCCTGCGCGAAAGTCTTCTGCACAGTGTGGGTGTGGGCAGTGGAGGATCCGTGCTCTCCTCGCTGGTCTCCGGCGAGGAGTCCTGGAGCCCCTTTGCCGATTCCCCCATCAGCCCACCTTCACCCCTGGTGTTACACTGATTGCCTTCCCCAGCAGATGGGCTGCCTCTCCCCCTGCTGGGTCCCTCTCCAGCATCGCTCGGGAGCCTTGCCTCCTCCTCTAGCTCCGATGGCAGTTCCCTGACAGATATGATAATAGATTTGGTTGGCACGCATATCTATGGTATGAGAAAAAAAGAGTGCATAAGGGTTTTGAAAATCACATTTTCCAAGGTCCGCTGATTGAAGTTTGGAATAGGTACAAAAATTTATTAGAGTTTAAAACTCCATTTTGGCTGTCGCCATTGGAGGTAATGAGTGTTAAGAAGATCAATATGACGGGGAATTGGATTACATATGAGAAATTAATTATAAAAGAAGGAAATAAATGGAAATTGAAGTCATATGATGAAGTTAAAGAATATGTGTTTGATTGGTTACACTACTTCCAAGTCAACTCAATGTTTAAAAAAGAGATGCTGGAAAGAGGTTTTCAAAATGAAAAATCTAGATTTCAAAAAGAAATTGTGAATAATGATGTTAAAATTTTATCAAAAATGTACAAATTATTACTTGAGTGGCATACTAAGGATGAAGAGGTTAAAGTTGCAATGATTCAATGGGCCAAAGATTTTGGTTATAATATTCAATTTGATGATTGGATAAAATTGTGGAAAGAAGGAATGAAATTTACTGCATGTACTACAATAAAAGAAAATGTTATGAAAATGTTATATAGATGGTACATTACACCAGTAAAACTTGGAAAGATGTATAAAGTGAGTAATAAATGTTGGAAATGTCAGGAGAAAGAAGGAACATTTTATCATATGTGGTGGGAATGTAAAAAAATGAAAGGTTTCTGGGAAATGATTTATAATGAATTGAAAAAAAATGTTGAAATATACCTTTGTTAAGAAACCAGAAATGTTTCTGTTAGGAATATTAAGAAATGACATAAAAAAGAAGGATGAGAAGTTGTTTTTATATGCAGTAACAGTGGCAAGAATTTTGGTGGCACAAAAATGGAAACAGGAAGAAATCCCGACAAAAGAAGAATGGAGAATGAAGTTGATGGAATACGCAGAACTAGACAAGCTAACGGGGAGAATTCGGAACCGGCGAGACCAGAGATTTACCAAAGACTGGAATAAATTTACAGAGTATATTAAAAATATATGTGAAGGCCAATTAACGTTTGTAGGTTTTCAAGAAGCTCTGTGAAAATAAGAGAAAGAAATATTGTTTTATAATAATTGTCTAGATTAATTTGGTCAAAAAAAAACCAAACCAACAATATAGATTGAAGAAATGTCAACAATTGTGATAACATGAAAAATTTCCAGATAGACTGAAGGAAGTCTGAAAGTGGAAAGATTAGAATTGGATGTATGAATGTTTTTTGTTTGTTTTTTTCTTTATTGTTATATTTGAAAACTTTATAAATAATTTTTTTTTTAAAAAAAAAAGATCTATCCAATTACCGCCCGGTTTCGAATCTTCCATTCCTGGGTAAGGTGATTGAGAGAGCGGTTGCTGAACAGCTTGGTGGGTTTCTGGATGAAACATCGGCTCTGGATCCATTCCAGTCCGGCTTCCGCGCTGGTCATGGGACCGAGACGGCTCTGGTCGCCCTAACAGATGATTTCCACAGGCAGCTGGATCGAGGCGGGTCGGGGCTGCTGATTCTTCTCGACCTGTCAGCAGCCTTCGACATGGTCGATCACAAACTCCTGGACCACCGCCTTGCCGATGTGGGGATGCAGGGCACAGTCCTTCAATGGCTGCGCTCGTTTCTCTCTGGTTGGGGACAGAGGGTGGCGCTTGGGGGGGGGAATTGTCATCACGCCACTGCTTGGTGTGCGGAGTGCCTCAGGGTGCGATACTCTCCCCAATGCTTTTTAACATCTTTATGCGCCCCCTCGCCCAGCTTGTCCGGAGTTTTGGGTTGGGTTGCCATCAGTATGCCGATGACACCCAACTCTATCTGTTGATGGATGGCTATCCTGACTCGGCCCCAGACACACTGACCAGATGTCTGGAAGCTGTGGCTGGATGGTTACGTGGGAGCCGGTTGAAGTTAAATCCTTCGAAGACAGAGGTCCTCTGGCTGGGACGGGACGATATGGGATTGAGGGGGCAACTCCCATCTCTTGCGGGGGTGCAATTAGTGCCAGCACCATCCGTTAAGAGTTTGGGTGTAATCTTCGATACCTCCCTCTCTATGGAGGCACAGATTACATCTATAACAAAGTCAGCATTTTTTCATCTCCGCCAAGCTAAGCAGTTGGCTCCTTATCTCTCTCGCCCTGACCTAGCCACTGTGATCCACACGACGGTCACCTCCAGACTGGATTATTGTAACTCACTCTACGTGGGGCTGCCCTTGAGACTGACCCAGAAACTCCAGCGGGTGCAGAATGCCGCGGCGAGACTCCTAATGGGGTCTTCGCTGCGAGATCACATTCATCCGGTACTATACCAGCTGCACTGGCTCCCGGTGGAGTACAGAATCAGGTTTAAGTTGCTGGTTTTAACCTTTACGGCCTAGGACCCTCGTACCTACGGGACCGCCTCTCCTGGTATGTCCCACAGAGGATTTTACGGTCTGCAAATAAAAACATCCTGAAGGTCCCAGGCCTCAGAGAGGTTAGGCTGGCCTCAACTAGAGCCAGGGCCTTCTTGGCTGCGGCTCCAATCTGGTGGAACACTCTGTCACAAGAGACTAGGGCCCTGCGGGACCTGACATCTTTCCGAAGGGCCTGCAAGACAGAGTTGTTCCACCAGGCCTTTGGTCAGGGCGCAGCCTGACTCCCTCCTCTTACAATCTGCACAGAATTTTGCTTAACGGTTGCCATCAATTTGATTTTAATTAATTTTTATAATGAAATGTTTTTAGAATGTTGGATTATTTTATTGTTGTTAGCCGCCCTGAGCCCGGCTTCGGCTGGGGAGGGCGGGGTATAAATAAAATTTATGATTAATTATTATTATTATTATTATTATTATTATTATTATTATTATTATTATGTGACGGTGAATTTTGGTCGGCCCATTGGAAAAAGCGTCAGGATCCACGAGGATCTGTGCTTCAAAACCATGTTTTTGGAACACAGTATGACCAGGAAGCCGTGGATCCGAGTTTTTTGAGGTGCAGGCTGTGCCCCTGGACTTGATGTGTGATTTGACGGTGAGTTTCGGATGGCCCAATGCAAAAACCCTGAGGATCCCTGGTTTGGAACCATGTTTTTGGCCCACGGTGTTTCCAGGAAGCATTGGACCCGTGTTTTTTGTGGTGCAGGCAGTGCCCATGGACATGACGTGTAATTTGATGGTGAGTTAGGGGTGGCCCAATTCAAAAACCCTGAGGATCCATGAGGATTCGTGCTTCGAAACCACGTTTTTGGGCCATGGTGTTGCCTGGAAGCCATGTATCCGAATTTTTTTTGGTGCAGGCAGTGACCAAGGACATGACATGTGATTTGATGGTCAGTTAGGGGTGGACCAATGCAAAAACCCTGAGGATCCATGAGGATCCGTGCTTCAAAATGTCCTTTTTGGCCCACGGCGTTTCCAGGAAGCCGTGGATCCTGTTTTTTGTGTGTGCTGGCTGTGGCCATGGACATGACGTGTGATTTGACTGTGAATTGTGGTGGCCAATGCAGAAACCCTGAGGACCCATGAGGACCCATGTTTTGGAAATTTGTTTTTGGCCCACAGTGTTGCCAGGAAGCCATAGACCCATTTTTTTGGTTTGCAGGCTGTGTCCATGGACATGTTTGATTTGATGGTCAGTATGTCTTGCCCCAATGCAAAACCCTTAGGATCCATGAGGATATGTGCTTCGAAACCACTTTTTTGGCCTACTACGTTGCCAGGACGCCGTGGATCCTGGTTTTTATTTTTTTGTGCACGCTGTGCCCCTGGCTGTGATGTGTGATCTGACGGTGAGTTAGGTGTGGTCCAATGCAAAAACCCTGAGTATCCATGAGGATCCATGGTTGGGAACTGTAATGGCCTTGGACTCGGGTTCAGACTCGAAGCCAGAGGAGTCTCAGTCCACACCGGATCCTTTGCCTCAGTCGGCAGCTAAACCTAATCTGGGGCCTGATTCTGAAGAGTCCCAGTCTGCACAGGTTTCCCTGCAACAAGCACCAGCTGGGCCGAGTCAGGGGCCTGAGCCTGCCCTGGCTCCAGATGCAGGGATTACCTCGTTGCCTCCAGCTGGGCCATCACTTACAGCTGCTCCACTACCAGTTGGGTCAGGGGAGGCTGAGGCGGCCTCTGGGTCTAGTAACCCACCGACATCTCCCGAGCTGTAGAGACTGAGGTCTGAGAGAATGAGAGACCTGAGTACTCACAGGAGGAGTGCTTGCCTTCGGGCAAGACAGGGAGGTGAGTCACCGGGGGATCAGGAGCGGTTGTTACCTCGACAGAGATAAAAGGCTGCTGGACCCTGCCCCAGGTTGTGGGAGCAATATTGCTGTTTCCCAGAACCTGCCTGTGATCCTGTGCCTGACCTTGCCTGGTTTCCTACCTCATGTCCTTCCTTGCCCCTGTTTGACTGACTCCTCAGGGAACCCTTGGATTCGGAACCTGACCTGGACTGCATTGCTCGGGTTACCCTCGGGCCCAACACAGTTTGCTCCTGCCGAACCCACACTACCCCCCTCCTGGGGGTGCATTCAGGCAAATTCAGAAGCCATGGCTGACCTGGTGGCGGCGCTGGTGGCATTGGCCCACGACAACCAAACCATGGCCAATACCATCCAGCAGTTAAGCAACACTCTCACTGCATTACAACAGTGTTTGGACACCGTGCCGGCTCCTGGTGCCGACGCTTCTGCTACCAGCAAGTACCCGGTGGTGCTGCCAGAGAAATTTGATGGAACCCCGGCAAACTTCCCTATGTTTCTCGCCCAGGCCAAGCTGTACATCAGGGCGTGCTTGGAACTTCCCCAATGACCGCACCAAGGTACATTTTCTGATCAACCTACTGAAGGACCGGGCGGCCAGATGGGCGCTGCCGCTGCTTCAGCAAGACTCACCCCTGTTGACAGACTATACCAGGTTCTGCAATCACCTGGAGGCAGTGTTTGCCAACCCTCAGAAGGAGAGTCAGGCCAATTGGGCGATCCAGCGGTTGAGACAGGGCAAGTCCACAGTGGCTGCCTACGCCACGGAATTTTGGCTGCTGGCTCAAGACCTGTCTTGGATTGACTTCGCACTCTGGGACCAGTTTCTTGAGGGGCTCTGGGACGAGATACTGGACCAATTGGCCACGTTAGTGTGCCCAGCCACACTGGACGCCCTCATCCAACGGAGCCTGCAGATAGACGACCTTCTAGAGGATCGTCGCCAGGCCCGTAACCGCGGGCGCCCCGTGCTCCCAGCTTCAGCCATCCCCTGCGGGTCCCCAGCAGCGGCTGAGTCGACAGAGGAGCCAATGTGTGGCCGCGCACCTTTCCCACAGAAAAGACTCGTCATCAGGAGCGGAACTTGTGCCTCTATTGCAGTGGGAGCGGGCACTACGCCCGGGTCTGTCCCGAAAAGCGCTTGCCGCAGGGAAACTGACGACCCCAGTAGCTGAAGGCCCAAGCTACCAGGGAACCCAAGCACTGCCTAGTGGGCCTACATCGGTAGAACTTTGCCATCTCATGGTACCAGTGAGTATTTACCCCACGGGCGGCCCTTGGATCCTCACCCATGCCCTGGTGGACTCAGGAGCTACCCGCTCATACATCGACACTGCCTTTGCCACCCAACACCAGGTGCCACTCCAGCACAAGTTGGACCCTGTCCAGATGGAGGTGATCGACGGCCGGCTGTTGCGCTCTGGTGCCATGAACCAGTAGACCCAGCCCTTGGTCCTGTGCATCCAGCAGCACGCGAGACGCGAACTTTGGACATTGCCACGATACCCCGGTTTCCTCTAGTGCTGGGAATGGACTGGTTGGAACTGCACAACGTGCAGATTGACTGGTTTAGCCGGACAGTGCGCTTCCTGGACCTGTGTCTTCATGTTCGTCATAAAGTGCTGGCAGCCGCCCCCATGTAGGGGGCTACCCCGTATCTCCCTGCCATCTACCAGGATTACCAGGACGTATTTGAAGAGAAAGGGGCAGACCGGCTTCCGCCCCATAAGCCTTTCGATTGTGGTATAGACCTGCAGACCAGGGTACCTTTGCCAGTAAGTCGTCTGTACTCCTTGACGGAACCAGAGCGCGAAGCCTTGCAGGTCTTCCTCGATAAAAACCTGGAGCATGGGTTCATTCGGCCTTCTACGTCACCCACCGCTGAGTCAGTACTTTTTGTCAAGAAGTAGTACGGGGAGGTAATGGCTTGGCTCTCCCACAGAAGCGAGACACTGGTCGTAATTATCTCAGGTTTATTGCTCAAACACATAAATCACTCCAGGGCTCCTTCACTCCGTGTCTGACTCCAAGTTCACAGTTGTCGAGTCTAAACTCCTCTTCTTCCAAACAGGGGAAAAAGCCCTTTCACTTTCCCTTTTTTTCACTCTTCTCACTGACTCTTTCGAACCTTCGAGTTTTGGGACTGGCTATTCCCGGCCACCCTCCCTCTGTTTCTGAGCTCAAACTGCTAGTTTGTGTATCTCTGCTCTAGCCTCCCTTTCCTTGTCCACTATGCTCAGGGATCAGGTTACTGTAGCCATCTGCTGCCTGCTCTCTATTCTCTGTCAGGCAGCTAGGCTGGCCCTCCTCCTTCCCACATTCCAATGTTCTTATCTCTCTTTGTCTGCCCTCATTCCCAGCCTCTGTCAGCTCCTGAACGAAGCTGACATCTCTGTACACCCCACAGAGTCCCCAGCCAAAGGAAATAAAGTGAGGCCCCCCAAAAACCAACAACCCAAAAACCACAGATTTTGGGATGGAGGAGAAATCGGGTTTTGTTTGCCCAAATTCATATTTCTGAGAAATGCGGGAACATCACTATCCTCTGAAATTAGCACTTCTCTGTATGTTGCAAGTGGTTCTCCATTTGTGAAATGCATCTGGCTGATAGATACTGTTTCTGGCAACTTTGAAATTTTTAGCTGTGAGGATATGTGATTGTTTCTATATATTTTACAATGTTTTTTTAACGTCGTTAATTGAGAGGTATTACTTTTTGGGGTGGATGTGGGTGGGTTTTTGGTTTGCCAGCCTGGGCTTCTTTGACAGCAAGGTAAGAATATAATTTTAATTTAATAATCATAATCATATCACATAGTTATATGGAACTCATTCCCAGAGTAGCCATTGATGGCTACCAATTTGGATGGTTTAAAAGAGGACTGGAGAAACTCACGGAGGATAAGGCTTTCAGTGGCTACTAGCCATGATGGCTAGGCTCTGCCTCCACAGTTGAGGCAACAATACTTCTGAATACCAGTTGCTAGAGACTGCCCCAAGGGAGAGTGTTTTTGTGCTCAGGCCTGTTTGCGGGTTTCATGCAGGCCACTGTGAGAGGCGGATGCTGGACTAGATGGGCTTTTGGCCTGATCCAGGAGATTCTTCTTACTTTCTTATGTTTTTACCTCCTCCTAGCAAGAATTTGTCATTGTCCATGGGGCTAAGATTCACATTAGGCCAGTTTGAAGACAAGACCAAGGGTTGCTGATGGGCCCACTCCTTCCCAAACCTCACGTCATCTTAAGGACTTAACAGAACAACAAAGCAACACAGACAAGTAGGCATTTTTGTCAGAATCTTGTCAAGAACCAGGGGGTCTGGTCTGTGTGTCAGTCTATGTTGTTCAGAGTAGGAATGGGGAAGAAATTCAGTACAGTAAAGGTGAACCTACCTGTCCTCCGAAACAATATGCAAATCAAAATGCAGACACCCCCTGAAATTTGCAATGCAGGTCTCCAGCCAAGTAATACTTTTAAAAACGCATATAGTGTGCATGAAATATGTTAGTGATAATGACATTCATAAATCTGAAGGCAGCCCTGTATAGGGAAGCTTTTAATATTTGATTAATTATTGTATTTTAATATTTTGCTGGAAGCTTCCCAGAGTGGCTGGGGAAACCCAGCCAGATGGGAGGGGTATAAATAATAAATTATTATTATTATTAAATGGATTATATCAGAGAAAACTGTGTAAACAATGTGTATATTAGGAGAACAAAGGAAGCAGCTTCATATTAGCTCTGAGCACTGGTCCAAATAGCTCAGTACTATTTACTGGCTGGCAGAAGCTCTCAAGGGATTCAGTCTGTGTGCTATTGCGGGGTGGAAGTTCCCATCCCGATACTGCAGAGGGGCTGAAGGGGACATGAAACACTTTGAGCTTTTGGTTGTGGTGGGCCCAGATGTCTTTCACTTCCACAAAAAAAAATCCCGAGAGGTACATCCTCACCAATGTGAACATTGTGAGTTGCTCTCTGGCTGTATGCAGGGTTTTTTTCCCCTTCTCTCTCTCCCTTCTTTTCCTGATCCTGTGGCAGTTTGTATCTTTTATGTGATGTTACACTAAAAAAATTTAAAAGGTCCTACTGGATCAGGCAAAAAGCCTACCTAAGAGCAGGATTCTCACATCCCAAGGGCCAGCCTGATGCCCTAACAAGAAGTTTGCAAGCAGGGCATGAACGCACTAGTAGCTAGAGCACAAAAAGTAGGTGTGAAGCAATGATATCTATACATCAGTAACATCTAGCAAACTCTGCCAACATCCTGATAGCGCTGGAGGCTTGCTTCCTCCCCTCCACCCCCAGTAAAACCCCTGCTTCATCAGACCAAACGTTTGTTTTATCTTATCACCCTGTTTCACTTCCATGGTGGCCACCCATGGGCTTCCAAAAAGCCAAGCCTCCTCCTTTGCTCTTCCTCCTTTCCCCCCAGCAACTGGAATCCAGAGATAGTCTGCCCCTGGATCTGGAGGATCCATTCAGTTAAGCGTTTCTGAGACTGTTTCAGCTCTCACATTTATTGCAACAGAGAACCTGAGGTATAAATAAATAAAGACCATGTCGGCTCTAGGCATGGGCGATGTATCGATTCATCACCTGGTCTCCTCAGTCCTCAGCTCTCCTTAGAGAGCCATGCAAGGCCACCTGAGGCCCACTCCCTCCCTCCACTGCCCAGCCATCCCCTAAGATACTGGAGTTGTCCTGGGGGCAGCAGCTGTGCCTGCACCTACCTCTTGAGCGCTGCACTGGCTCACTCACTTGCCCACCTGCCCGCTTGGCTGCCAGCACCATCCCTTCTCCAGCCAAACAAGTGGGCTGCCTCCTCCCTTCTGCCTCACACTTGACACTGGGAAGCGGAGGCATGGCCGAGTCCTTTGAGCCCCTGAGGAGGGAGCATGCAGGGAGCAGCGGCAAGAGCAGTGCTAGCTCCTTTTCTTCGCCTCCAGGCCCAGGTCTTCATGGTGGTTTGGTGGTAGCAGCGGTGCCTATTTCCCCTCAAGCGGCTACCCGCAAGATGGAGGTTGTGGGACTGGTTGTGGCGCTTGCACCATGAGGCGCAGCATGAAGCAGCGAGGCCCATGGGGTAGACTAGAAGGGAGCTGGTGCGTCTGCTTGGGGGCAGTGAGAGGCGTTGAGGTGAGGTGATACTGTTGGTATATGTTGTCCCATCAGAGCAGATGGAAGCTACAACGTGGTACAAAAGAGGAATGGCTGTGGAGGGCTGGCTGGCTACTGCACTGAGATAGTTCAAACCGCTTTGAAGTCCTCCTTCCTCTTCATTTTCAGACATCATTATATATAACTATATCACAATGTTTGGCTGGTGATACATCAGTGTTGAAAAGCAGATATCACCCAGCCCTAGTCAGCTCCAGGTTTTAGTTGGCCCTGGCGCATGACACCCTCCATAGGGACCTCTCACACAGTGAGTCCGTCTCCTAAGTGCATCAGGTTCTAGGGACTTTTGTCAGTAGAGTGCCCTACTGGGAACCTCCTGGCCTAGTAAGCTCATATGGATCTGTGTGCACTCAGATCCAGAACCCTCCTCAGGCACTTAGATTAGACAAACTAGCACTTAGATTAAAATATTAAAGTGAGCCGTGGGCCAAGCTAGGATCAATAACTCGTGAACGGTAAATGAAATGAATCCAACTCATGAATGATGTCCCTAATTGGGTGGTTGTTGGCCATTGGGATGGGAAGGGGGAGGCCAGGAGCCCAAACAGTAGGTGGAGCCCCAGTCCATGGTAAGCAGAGCCATAGCCATTGAAAACCAGAGACAACTAATTCTTGTTTGTGCCCATCCTCCTCCCTGCTGAATTTTACATGGGCACCCCTGAGACTAAAGTGGCCTCAGTTAACACCCTCTCTCTAAGAAGGCATTGACATATCTACCAACATCACTTCCTCAATCATCAGCATTTGCAAATGGGCTGGGAAAGTCAACCCTGAGAATGATTCGGATCCTCACCATGCAGATCTAGTTCTGTACATGACCAGGTAAATTAAGCTCTCTCTCCTTTTTTTGAGTGATGTGTAATGGAAGGTGGACCATAGGCCCAGTGTGTTCCAAGTTTTGCTTGCCTGAACCTCTCCCGTGAGCACATGGTCCCTACATGGATGGTGTGAGAGCACCCAGTGCTGGAACTTAGCAGTTCAGTAGGTCTTGCAATGCCCATGGAACTGCAAAGCAGCTCATGATAGCCTTGTCCAGGGACAGGAAAAACTGTGGCCCGCCAGACTCTTAAGTCCCATCAGCCCCAGCTAATACAGCTAGTGTAAAGGGGATAATGGGAATTGTAGTCCAACAGCATGGGGAGAGCCACTGGTTTCCTATCTCTCCATCTGCCTGGGCTCCTCGAGACAACATATTTACCGAGCAATTGCCCTGATCTGCTTGCACAAAACTTACACAGAGGTTAGACAATGCCTGTCTTTATTGAACATCCATCTTTATTTGCTTGCAGGAAGTTTATATGTCTTTCCATTAGTCATTTCTTAACGCTGCACTTTTCAATGCATTTTCCCACCACTTTCCTAACTTCAAAAAAGTGAAGCTTTGTTTTAAAGTAGATTTGTTGCACCAGGGCAACAGAGTTCTTTAATCCCACTTTAATTGTGCACACCTAAATTTTCCAGTATGCACTTGCAGTCCCACAAAATACATTCTGGAGGAGCTCCCCACCCCATTGTTCTAGTGTTCTTCCTCTTTACCTGTTTTGCTTTAGATTTGACCTGGAATTTACCTGATGGAAACAAGCAAGTGTGTGGTGTCACTCAGCTGGGCGGGGCCTGTTCCAGTTCCTGGAGCTGTGGATTTGTTCTGGGAGTTACCATTGCCCATGAGATCGGTCACAGGTCACTGGGCAAGGAATTAATCTCATCATTATTATTTATTGAATTTGTATATAACCCTTCATCCGAATGGTCACAGGCATCTGTCTGTATCCACATACATATCCAGCACTTACATGTATTCATACACACATTACAGAGAGGTTTGGGATCTTTTGCTGGAGTTATAACGTGTGTCCATTTATGAATATGTGTTTTACCCTTAAACCTATACCCATAGAAGTTATTGCACAAAGGAATAAAGCTTGGTTTATTATATGAAACAGAAGTGACAGAATATATAAATGCTACTTCAGACAGCAAAATTACTATTCAAGCTGGCAGCAAATTCTATCATAAGTCCACACCTTGATCTGAAGAGTGAAAGATTCCCCAACTGTTTTAAAAAAACTAGAAAAGTGAGAATGACAATTTTCCTATAGAACTCACAGTGAAAGTAAAGCAGAGAGCAAGGGGGAGAGTACACCTAACCTTAAAGCAAAGCAGGCATGGGAGCGCTGAGTAAGTTCCTTGCTGTTGGAGCTATGATAGTTGTGGTTTGAGGACCCGATCCCCGCTTAGTGAAATGAAGGCACAAGGACACGTAATATAAGGTTAATGGGTCAAGAAAAGGCCACAACTTTATTGATTACAGCAAGTGAAAAGGTATTGGCTTAGGCATTGGATCACGTGACTTGACTCCACCCACTCGGAGAGGGGTGAGTCTAAAAAGGGGGGTTTATTCACCAGTAGGTGGAGCCCGTTGATACTAATCCAACATTAGCTCTCCCCTGATGTCACCGAGGGTCGTGCCATGGCCCCCCGCCACACAGGCATCGGACAGGATCCACGACCGCCGGATTCCTTTAACGGAATACCCAAAATTGAAGGCGTAGGCGATGGCCACACCTAGCCCTTCCACCACCACAAACACATTCCAATGCCTAACCGCCACCCGAGCCCAAAAGGCTCGCCGCCAATACCCTCACAGCTGTAACCAATCCCTGCTACTGCTGATGATGCTACTTAACCAAATGTCGTTCCCCAGATCTGAAAGATGAACCCCATCATTCCGGAACAAGGCCTGATTGCCAATCCAGATACGGTCATGAGAAATGACTCGGCCATTCATGAAGCGCACCCAGAGGGCTACTGCGCGATTTAAAAGTTTCCTGGATTTTTCCATGGCCATAATGTTCTGCGCACCGCGCCAAACTATTCTCTTTAGGAAGGAGGACCAGAACACCGTTGTTCTGGGACACAAGGCAGCAAGCTCATCCGAGTCTCTTTTTATGTTCCACAACAAATCTGCACTTCTGCCAACAAGGTCCTTCTCCCCCAGTTGAAGGATAAGGATGTCAGGGGGGCCAAACGCGGCAACTTTCTCCCTCGGCAATGGCATGAGCTCCTCCCAACGCATGCCTCGCCTTGAAAACCAGGAAACTCGCATCCCAGATGGAAGCCCGAGATTAGGGGTGAGGCCGCAGCTTGCAGACCGTACGCGGGCCCAGTGAACTATACTGTGGCCGCAGATCCAAACACTTTTTCTGAAGACGGCTAAGGATAAAAGAAAGAAAAAGACAGGTAAGTGGAGGTAATGCAACGAAGTTCAGAGCATGCTAACGAATGTAGCCTTTATAAACATCGGATTTCCAGTGGCCCATTTCTTTAATCCTATCTGCCGGCAGGACCAAGCGCGCAGCTGTTGTGGCGGCGCCGATCCTGAACGAGTGTGCTGCGTAGTCCTGGGAAGATAAACCACAGGCATCTATAGCTTTGCGGAGTACCCCTGTGAATTGGTGCCTCATCAGTCGTGACCCGTCCTCCGGAACCAGGAGCAGGCCAGGACCGGGTGGTCTGAGGTAAAGGTGTCCTTGACCGGGCATGGGCCCTGCTGTGTCGAAGCTGTAGGTTTAACAAGGGAACCCTTACCAGCCTGATCGGTTTTAGATTGACGTATCTGCACCGTCATGCTAGCTTTGGACATCTGCACGTCCTCCATGAGGAGGCCGCGCGTTGAGCCACTTGCGGTAACCTCAGCTACTACCTCACCGAACCTAAATGTGCCAAAAAAGGCGATAGCATATGCTGTGGAAAAGAGGTGGGCCTCAAACTTGGTCCAACAGATCGACCTAAGCTTTATGCATATTTGAGAGAGCAGCCCGTAAGAAATTGGCTTACGGCCCTCGGCTCTAGGGAGTTGCAGCCTACCCCAACCTTCAATAGCTCTGCGGATCAGGAAGTCACTGTACGGGTCAGAAGAAGCTGATGGTGGCTACGTGTATCTTTAAAGTTTTGGGGGCCCAGCCCAAAGGAGGCTATAACGTATGCCGCAGAGAACACCCGGGCCTCAAACTTGGACCAGCAAACTGACCTAAGTTTCATACGGATTTGGGACAGCAGCTCGTAAGAAATAGGCTTGCAGCCTTTGTTACTTGGAGGCTGCAGTCAACTCCAACCTTCAATTGCCCTGCGGACCATGAAGTCACAGCACGAATCGGTGGAAAACATGGCTCTACTAAAGAATGTGATAGCGGCTATGTGTAACCTCAAAGTTTTCGAGGCTCAACCTAGGCCATGAAAGTGTGTTAAGTATTGCAGAACGTTTTCTGTGGAGGGTGTAACATTAGTGGAAAGGGAGGATACTTTGGACCTGAACCCCATGAAATCACACCAGACCTTCTTATATGATCTAAGCGTAGAGGGTGCGACAGATGCTAATACTCCCTTAATCACTTCACATCTCCAAGGTTCCACAGGTGCTCCAGAAAGGGTTCTGGCAGTGGCTGAGCCCCAGGAGCTAATGATCGGAAGCGAGGCACCGGAGGACGAATGATCGGAGTAGGCGCGACACCCTCTCGGAACGTGATGACTGCTTAGCCAGTATGTTAACCACCGCCTGGTTATCAGTTCTGAAGCACACCCGGCGATTCTGGAACTCCTCAGTCCAAATGTGAACAGCCACAACTAACGGGGGGGAAACTCCAGAAAAGTAAGATCCCGCGTGATAGCCTCGCCCTGCTACTCTGCTGGCCATTGTTGAGCACACCAGCGTCCCCTAAAGAATAAACCGAAGCCCAGGGACCCAGCAGCATCAGAGTGAACCTGGAAATCTGAGGACAGGTTGACAATTTCCTGCCATAAGGAAATTCCATTGTAGCGTTCCAGAAACGTGATCCAGATCTCAAGGTCTGTCTTAACTGATTTTGGGAGTCTAACCCTGTGGTGCGGTTTGTTTGTTTGTTATTTTATTTTATTTTTTAAGGTTAGGTATTCACACAGCCCCCAAGACTCATTTTGTATCATGACTTTTAAACTTCTGATTTGTTTCTGAGTCACTTGGTGCTCTCTGTGCTGAATCTGAAGGGGGATGGCACACAGACTAACTGAATGCGGATGTTCATTATGCACTGTATCATAGTATAGTACAGTGAATATAAAAATATCTGCTTGAGTATACGTTTTCATCGTGTGTAAAACTCATAAGGAATAAACAAATAGTTCTATATTGTGAGCAAGTAACTCCTAGAACAAAATTGTAACTTTTAGCTTCAGAAAACCAGTTGCTTCTAGCCAACATCCTGTTGCCAATGTAGCTAAAATTTTAGCACTTTTGATTGTTAGTTGATAACAAGATTGTTAGTATGACAAGAGATTGGTAGGATTCTCTCCTACAGATTTCCAAAACTGTTGTACTACAGACACAGCCAGGACATTCCAGAACAATTCTATCTGATACTGTAAATGTCAGGTTTCATTTTCACTCTAGCTAGAAAGAACTGCTACATATGCAACATGTTCTAGAAGATTGCCAAAAGTGAGCTCTTGGCCAAAGCGTTATCCACTTCAGTGAAGTGTTATTTCTCACAAAACTAGCAATTTGTTTTCTAACTATACATGTTCCCTAATATGGTTAAAGCATTGAAATTATGCGATTCCGACTGTTGGGCTTAAAGGCTTACTAGATTCTAGGACTAAGGACTAAATCATTATTGTACTTCTTTGCAGTTTTGCCCACAGCTGCCCTGCTCTTTGGGCTAACAGGAAATGGATCTGGAACACTTCGAATCAGTACCATTGCTCCCATGTGTCTTCCTGTTTGGGCTGTCATTTTGTTAAAGCTGTGGTCTTGCTCTTGTAGTTGATCTGGGAGGAAAAGGCAGGTTCCCCAGGAAAAAATAATTCCTGTATGAGGTGTTATGGAATGATACATTTGGTTGCCTAATAATCTCAAAAGGGGGGTGGGTCTGGGAAGGGGTGTGTCTGTCCTGGAGACCAAGCAGGGGCTAAGTGGTGGCCCTGTTGGGTTCATCCCAATTAGCAATATGCCATAGTGTGACTCCAGAGGCGGAGCTAGCTGCTCTGGCACCCGGAGTGGCACACATGATGTGCGCCCAGGGGTGGGGCTAGCTACCCATGGGGCGAGGCGAGTGTCCTTTCCCTTACTGACTTCTGATTAGGAGAGTCCTTCGCGGTTAAGGAGCCGACTACTGGGATTCTGAAACCCTCTGAGAAACCCTTCCAAAGATAGGATGCTGCACGTCCGTCTGGATGGATAGACAAGAGGTTGCGGAGAGGAGAAAGCTGAATTGGAGAAAATGCTAGACCCAGAAGGACTTTATCGATGGTTCCCTGCTGCGGGGGCTCCTCTGGAACTAGAGTGGTGGAAGCCCCGACCTCCCCAAAAGGGCCGCTTCCCTTTGTAACACGCTGCGGCTGGGTGAGCCCCTGCACATCTCTCACACTCATGCGGGTACTTACAAGACTGCCTTTGGCATTGCCCTTTATTGAATTACCAGCACACCTTACGTTTTAAATCCTTTCTAAGGTCCAGCTTTCCAGTGCGATACACCTCTGATGGCTTCTTCTCGACATACGGGCTAACCGTCACTGACCAGATGCCGTTTTTAATCTGATCCCAGCGTGCTAAAGGGATCCTGGAAGCCTTTCTGTGGAACTTCTTATCATAGCTAATAGCGGCGGCCTCCCCAGAAAGAGCGTAAGCCGTTCTGACTCATCATCACCGGCTGATGCGGCGCCCGATTCTGGAAGCTGGACCCTCGGCTGCTTATTCTGCAAAGAACTAGAAGAACTGGAAGCAACCCGGTTATTGATATGGGCCGGCAGCCTCCACGCAGTCGCCCCAATGCGGTTCTGAAAGTCAGTTGTCGCCGAGCAAGCATGAGACCTAGTTTGCACAGCCGCCGTTCCTGTCTGAGGGCTTGGGCCTGCACCTGAGAACTGAGAATCGCCAAAGAGGGCAGCAGAGGTACCTGGGAGATCATCAACTTGGGTGAGAGGCGGGCTCTCCGGAACTACCTGTGTATCTGGTATCGTGTCAGGGATAGCATCGGGGGAGGGCATGAGGCTGGGGAGTTGATCAGAAAAACGTTGCTTGTAATCATCAACGAGAGACCTGTAAGCATTCAAGAAATGCGATATAGGCTTGGGGTTACTATCCCGTCCGCGTGATGGGTTACTGCTGCTGGCAGCCATGCGGCCCAAAGTGCACGCCGATTCTGCCACTGCACGCTTCCTCTTAGGAGCCATGGGTAATGCGCTAAAATTACTGACCACAAGGGCGTGTTATTAATTATCAAACAGCTGTACAAAACGTGTTATAGATTATAAAAAAGGTTGTAGTTGATCAATTAAAAAATTTCTTTGCACTTTATTTATATATTAAACCAATTAATTATATGAATATTTATTAGCCAATATGCTTAATATGTGTGCACGTGTGTACATTTTATGTCTTATTCTTTGATTTTTTCTTTCTTCTTTTTAAATTAATTAAATTAATTAATATTATTATTGTTAATATTATTATTTTTTATATATTTTATTTTAATTTTATTTATTATCTATTTATTTTATTCTTTATAATAATTTTTCTTAATACTCCATTTATTAATCAATTTATTCTTGATGTTAATGTTGTTGTACAATTCTATTCAATTTTTATTTATTTATTTTAATTGATATGTTTTACAGATCAAATTAGTACCAACTAAATTTAATACTAATTTATTATCTATATCCTGTTATTAATGGTGATGGGAGTTGATTATTAACAATTGACTGTATAAATTCTTAACTTTAGCTGAATTAACCACACTATGCAAATTGCATGCAATAGTATGCTCAGAACGTATTTCCTTATTAATTTATGTATCTGTTAGTCAATATACAATTCAGGCAGATGCACCCAATCAATTATATAGAGCTGCTTCCTCAGGCAAAACTCCTAGTGATTTAGAGGGATGGTAAAATAGAACAATCAGAGAACAACAGACAAAAGAACTGCTATCAAATGAAAAACGTAGGAAAAATACACTTAAGGAAATGGTCCCTCTACCAGCACTTCAGCAGAACAGTGAGCCTTTTTTCTAAAATGATAATAATATCTCATTCAATCCCCTGCAATGCAGGAATATGCAGGGGCTCCCATACAGGGATTGAACCAGCCACCTTGGCATTATCAGCACCATGCTCTAACCAGTTGAGCTATCCAGGCTCTTAGGGGAGGGGAAATGTTGTTGCTTATATAGACAATGCTGCAGGTGGCCAAGCTGGAAAGTACTTAAGACATCAATGTAACTTTAACTGCCGATCAGCCAGATACTTAGTCAGCAATGTATCTGGAACTGCCTGTTCCAATGTATCTGGAACTGCCTGAGAGCACAATTAAACAGCCAGGCAGCCGAAACAATTGTGAAGGGATTTAGAAGCAGCAATCCTTAAGCCTTGCAGCAAGATTATTCCAAAAAAGGCAGAGGGGAAAAAGGCGCCAAATTTACAGAGAGCGAGGGGGGGGGGGTTTGTTGAAAATAAAGTGTATATGGGAAGCCTGTTTAAAGGGGTGGGTAGTTTAAAGGCTGGCCACTGGTTTGCGAAACAAGGAAGTAAGAAACGCAAGGCAAATAGAACTACAGAATAGCTAAGAGATCAGGACAATATCAATTTAAAAACAGCAAGTATGACGAAGCCCCAGCAAGTGAGGACACTGGACAACAACAAACAATGGAGGCTGCCTGAGTAAACTGGCAACGTGCAGACCACGTGCATGACCAAATTGCCCCCCCCCCCCACTTCACTGGAGAGGCTTGTGAAATTAATTTGAGAGCTCTGATACGCCTTGCTATAGGGAAATTTCCTTTAAGTGCCCAGAACGATGGCTCTCTAGCGGCTTTTACGAGCTGCTGCTTTTAAAGGGGTCTGGGTAAAAGGCGGATCTACATGGATCCTCATGGATCCTCCACTTTTTTATAAATAACTCCAACAAATGCAGTGTCAAATCACACCTGGAAGGCACGCCTACAAACTGGACTATAAAAAACGTGGATCCAACACTTTGCCACGCCGCAGCACCACAAAAACATGGATCTGAGGCACGGATCCTCATGAATTCATATGATTTTTATATTGAAACAAAATAAAAACACCATGATACTGTAGACCACATCTTAGTCTGTAGGCAGAACCAAAAAAATCACGCATCCACTGTTTTGTGGTACCGCAATGGCGCAAAAACATGGTTAAAAAACACAGATCCTCATGAATCCTCATGATTTTTGCACTAGACCAGCCCAAACTCACCGTCAAATTACACATCATGTCGAGGGGCACAGCCTGCACCACAGAAATCACGGATCCACAGCTTCCTGGCCATACTGTGGCCCAAAAACGTGGTTTTGAAGCACGGATCTTCATGGATCCTCACGCTTTTTGGATTGGGCCAACCCAAACTCACTGTCAAATCACATATCATAGCCAGGGGCACAGCCTACACCACAAAAAACTCGGATCCACGCCTGCCTGGCCATACCGTGGCCCCAAAACGTGGTTCCAAAGCATGGATCCTCATGATTTTTGCACAAGACCAGTCCAAAGCCACTATCAGATCAAACATCATGGCCAGGGGCACAGCATCTACCACAAAAATCATGGACCCATGGCTTCATGGTGAAACCGTGGCCCAAAAACGTGGTTCCGAACCACGGATCCTCATGGATCCTCACGCTTTTTGCATTAGGCCACCCCAAACTCACCGTCAAGTCACACATCATGTCCAGGGGCACAGCGTGCACCGCAGAAAACTCGGATCCATGGCTTCCTGACCACACCGTGGCCCAAAAACGTGGTTTCAAAGCACGGATCCTCATGATTTTTGCACTAGATCAGCCCAAAGTCACCGTCAAATGACACATCATGGCCATGGGTACAGCATGCAACACAAAAATCATGGATCCACGGCTTCCTGGTGAAATTGTGGACCAAAAATGTGGTTTTGAAGCACGGATCCTCATGGATCCTCACACTTTTTGCATTGGGCCAACCCAAACTCACCGTCAAATCACACATCATAGCCAGGAGCACAGCCTGCACCACAAAAATCACGAATACACGGCTTCCTGGACATACCATGGCCCAAAAACGTGGTTTTGAAGCACGGATCCTCATGGATCCTCACACTTTTTACACTGGGCCACCCCTAAATCAATGTCAAATCACACTTCATGCCATGGAGCACAGCTTGCACCGCAAAAAACTCGGATCCACGGGTTCCTGGCCATACCGTGGCCCAAAAACGTGGTTTCGAAGCATGGATCCTCATGGATCCTCATGCATTTTCCAGTGGCCAACCCAAATTCACCGTCAAATCACACATCATGTCCATGGGCACAGACTGCACCACAAAAAACTAGGATCCACGGCTTTCTGGCAAATCCATGGCCCGAAAACGTGGTTTCGAACCACGGGTCCTCATGGATCCTCACGCTTTTTGCATTGGGCCAACCCAAACTCACTGTCAAATCACACATCATAGCCAGGAGCAGAGCCTGCACCACAAAAATCATGGATCCATGGCTCCCTGGTCATACTGTGGCCCAAAAACGTGGTTTTGAAGCACGGATCCTCAAGGATCCTCACTCTTTTCACATTGGGGCTCCCTAAACTCACCGTCAAATCACACATCATAGCCAGGGGCACAGCCTGCACCACAAAAATCATGAGTTGCACTACAAAAATTACAAAAATGCCCTTACCTGCACTGTTAATGTCACCACTGCAATATTATTATTAGAGCTGATAGGAGAATATATGACTACCGTATTTTTCACTCTATAGGACACACTTTTTACCTTCCAAAATTAAGGGGAAATGTGTGTGCGTCCTATGGAGCAAATGCAGGCTCATTGGCTCCAGCGATAGCAACACGAAGCCTCTGAAGCGCATTCATATTCATAGCTTCCACTGTGAAGAACAGCACCTGGAAATTTTTGACGCTGCTAAACCTCAAGAATATCCAAGGCAGAGATTGTGATGATCTTACCTGTGAATGTAAATTATCAAACCAACTAGATGGAGACCACCAAAGTAACCAAGAAAAACAATCACCTGTCTTGTGTCAATTCAGCTACAAATGGTTTTGGGACAAAAGTTGGTTGCTTTGCGGGGGTGGTAATTATAAATGGAGGTTTAACTGCAAGTTTTCTTGCCAACAGATTTTGTCAGTGCAAACTTTGAAATAGGGGGTTTCCAACGTGGTGCCCATGGGCATCATGGTGCCTGCTGACAGCTTTCCTGGAGTCCACCATGTGTTTTTAGAAAAAGAACAGGATTAGTGGTGAATTGTGACCAGCATGACTTCAGATTGTTCATAGTACATTTGGTTGACTGCAGGAGCATACGAAGGGGCAGCGGTGTGATGGTGCCCCGGGGTGCCATGCCGGGGGGAGAGTGACAGTACGGTCGCTGTACTGGCTGCCGCTTGTGTGATGTCCGTGTGGGCTGCCGCTCTTGTGGCAACTGCAGAGGCAGCCCCTCTCGCAGCGACCGTATGGGCCATACAGGCAGCTGCTCTCGTGGCGACTGTACAGGCTGCTGCTCGCGTAGCATCCGTACAGACAGCCCCTCTCATGGCAGCCGTACAGGCTGTACGGGCAGCCGCTCTCCTGATGACCATACGGGCTGCCACACACACGGCGTCAATACAGGCTGCCATGCATGCACAGTCCGTACAGGACATTGTGTGCGCACCCATCATCCAGGACTTGTTACCATATTATAGCTGCCACAAAATCTATTGGCATGCTACCAGAACCAGGGAAGCCTTGCCAGTTGCAGCTCACACAGCTGAAGCGAAATAAAAGACAGAAGAGTAGATCGGGAAGAAAGTTCCCCAGACTGCAGGAAAAGATAACATTAGCTCCAGCATCTGATTCAGTGCAGGCTGCTGAGGGGTTTGACTCCTTAAGATCACCAACTGACTATGAGACACCTGGAAAGCACTCAGCCTCAGATGACCTCCACTCCAAAAAGTGGGAAAGAGGATTTAACAGTGACCAATATTGATTCTTTTGATAGCAGCCCCATATTCTCAACACAAAGTGAGAAGTGTTTGGACAAATCACTGATTTGTACATCAGTTCCCCCATGGCACAACTGTACCTTCCCCACACTCAGTCTACAAACCATGGGACTTGTGGGTTCAGTTGGCAACATCTGTGTGTATGACTATGACATAAACACACTGAAAGGATCAAACTGGATAAATTTTCGCATAATAGATGCCTTTCTTGCCTCCAGGGTGATCATGGCCAAAGAGCTAGGTCACGATGGAACAATTTCCCCAGTTACCGTACTTGCCACTTCATGCAGATATGTCAAAGATTGCCAGTGCAAGTTCTGAAGAACTGTTTGAGATTTGGAGTGCTAAAGAAAGATGTTTTGATTATTCCAATCAAAAACTAACTCCATAAATAAGAATTCTATGGAAAAGGACCATCCCTGCCATGATAATGAAAACTATATGTTTGGATTTTGCTGTATTATACCAGCCTGTGGAATATGACAGTTCGCAGTTTCAAAATCTATTTGGCCACAGTGGATTGACAGTCTGGACACACAAAAACCTCTGGAAGATCTTTTGAATCAATGCCTATGCGAAAGCAGTGGTATCTGAAGAAGTGTGCATGCACACGAAAGCTCATACCAAGAACTAACTTAGTTGGTCTTTAAGGTGCTACTGGAAGGGGGGGGGGATTTTGTTTTGACTATGGCAGACCAACACGGCTACCTATCTGTAACTTGATTATTCCAGTAAATGACAGAGAAGTCCACTGGATACTGATAGTAATCATTTTTAAAAAGAAGACCATGCTCTATCTAGATTCCAAACATGGATTGAAGCACTCTGTGATTGATGCAATAACATCCTTCTTAGCATGTCTGTATGAGATTGATTCAAAATATCCCTATAGTTTTGCGGACTGGTCATTTTTTGCACCAACTGATATACCCAGGCAAGGTAATTCCAGTGACTACGGTCCTTTCACATGTGCCATTGCCCATCTGATTGCTTCTGCTGCCCAATTACAGTTCACACAAAAGGATATGGCTGCCATTAGACCCTGGATTGCAAAAGAAATAATACAGTACAGTGGGGAAACCTATCTTGAAGGAAAAGACAAATTTTTTCAAGTGAAAATTGATGCTGTTCCTACCAAGAAGAGACAAATCTTGAACGAGAGTCACATTACTGTGTCTCGATCATGCCCAGAGGGATGGAAGGATACACTAACCTATTGCTCAGATATTTTACCTTCCTTGTTTGAAGGCTGCTGGTCACTATGTTTCTTGAAGGAAGGGTGCAGGAGGCCCAGTGGTGACCTAACTATGGTTTACTGTGAAGGAAACTGCAAGGACTGGTACCACTGCTTTCACATAGGCATTGATTCAAAAGATCTTCCAGAGGTTTTTGTGTGTCCAGACTGTCAACCCACTGTGGCCAAATAGATTTTGAAACTGCGAACTGTCATATTCCACAGGCTGGTATAATACAGCAAAATCCAAACATATAGTTTTCATCATCATGGCAGGGATGGTCCTTTTCCATAGAATTCTTATTTATGGAGTTAGTTTTTATATCCTGCTTTTCTCTACTTGAAGGAGTCTCAAAGTGGCTAAAAATCTCCTTTCCCTTCCACCCCCACAACAGACACCTTGTGTGGTAGGTGGGGCTGAGAGAGTTCAGAGAGAAGTGTGACTGGCCCAAGGTCACCCAGCAGCCTGCATGTGGAGGAGTGGGGAAGCGAACCCGGCTCACCAGATTAGAGTCCACCGCTCTTAACCATAACACCACAGAAACGTATCTCTTAAAACTCTGGAGCAAGCTGTTCAGTTCAGCCTCATAGTGATACTGGTTTGCAGAGGGAAGGTTGGTGATGAGCAAGATCTGTTCCCATTTCCCAACACAGAGACCATAGAGCAGTTTCCTTTGGGGGCTGAACCTGCAGAGTGTTTCTGTTCAGAATTTCCGTGGCAGAAATTGGCTTAGTGCCTTTATAAACATTCAGCTTCTCAAATCGAATCCCATCATGAAACTTTCAGGTGTAGCTGTTGGAGGTGGAGGGCAGAGAAGGTGCTAGTCCTTACCTCCCTCCTCCCAGCCCCATGATCCGTTGCCCAATGGGCTGAATTTCAGGGCTTTTGCATGTAAAGGGCAAGCTTGTTCTTTACTTGTTTAGATCTTTAAACTTGGGAACAGATATTTGGCTCCATGACCAAAATGACCAACAGGGTCAGCTTCTAGAGGACTGGAAAGATCATGATTGTACTTCCCCTACCCCCAGCCCTAACCCTGTTGAGTATTTTTTGTTATGAGACTGAGTGTTTGGGGCTGATGCTGTATCATTCTTGTCTGGGGGCTTGATGGAAAAACAGAAAAGTGACCCTCACCTAACTCTCCAATGCCCTTCAACAAGAATGCTGTAGGAAATATTGCTAAGCCCAAAGGGAGGCAAGAATTTGCTTCAGCTCACCTTGTTAATGGCAGAGCAAAAGCTATGCGTGTGTCATTCTCAATCAGCCTACTTTCAGGACTGATTTTAGAACCCTCTTATATCAGGCCACATGGTCACTGGAGGTGGCCCCATCATGCAAACATGACTATCCACACAGGGACCATCTATTTTTATTTTTTTCTGATACTGGATTTTAAGTTACAGTTACATCTTTTAAAACAGCTGTCAGTATATCACACTGTATTCCACTTGCCTTCCAAAGGAACACGTGGCTCTCCCCACATAGCGGGTTAGGTTGAGACTGCTGATCCAAAGTGATCAGTAATTTTTACGGTAATTACAATCCTGCTTTCCCTTGTACCAGTTTACCTTGACTTCGGTAAGGCCTTTGAAAAGCTCCCCCATGATATTATTGCAAAAAAAAACTAGTAAAATGTGGGCTAGACAAAGCTACTGTTAAGTGGATTTGTAATTGGTTGACGGGCTGAACCCAAAGAGTGTTCATCAGTGGCTCACCTTCATCCTGGGGGAAAATGACTATTGGGGTTCCACAAGGTTCTGTCCTGGGCCTGGTGCTATTCAGTATTTTTATAAATGATTTGGATGATGGAATAGAGGGCGTGCTAATCAAATTTGCAAATGACTGCAAACTGGGAGGGGTTGCTAATACACCAGAGGACAGGGTCAGAATTCAAAATGACCTGAATAGCCTAGAGAGCTGGGCCAAAACCAACAATATGGAGTTGAATAGGGAGAAATGTAAGGTACTACACCTGGATAGAAAAAATGAAATGCACAGGTGGGGGACACTTGGCTTGACAACAGTACCTGTGAAAGGGATCTTGGGAGTCTTAGTCGACCACAAGCTGAACATGAGTCAACAGTGTGATGTGGCAGCTAAGAACGCCAATGCAATTCTGGGCTGCATCAATAGGAGTATAGTGTCTAGATCAAGTGAAGGAATGCTACCACACTATTCTGGTTGGACAGACCACACCTGAAATACCGTGTCCAGTTGAAGAAGGATATTGTCAAGTTGGAGCATGTCCAGAGGAGGGTGACCAAAATGTAAAAGGTCTGGAATCCAAGCCCTATGAGGAGAGACTTAGGGAGCTGGATTTGTTTAATCTAGAGAAGAGAAGATTAAGGAGTGACATGATAGCCATGTTTAAATATTTGAAGGGATGTCATGTTGAAGAGGGAGCAAGCTTGTTTTCTGCTGTTCTAGAGACTAGGATGCAGAATAATGGATTCAAACTATGGGAAAAGAGATTCCATCTGGGCGTGGTAACCCAGTCAGGGAAAAATGGAGGCAGACTATGTTTAGGGCACCGTTTCCAGCCCCTTCCCCTTTTCGGGGTGAGCATAGTGGATCCTAAAAAGGGCTGCTCAGTCATGGATACAGCTGCTGAGCTGCTCAACTGCCTCATTCCTTGAGTCAGAAGGACTGACCGCCCATGTGTCGGTTCATGACTAGGAGCTTCACATTCCTGCCCCCGTAGCCATTTAGTGATCGCCATGGGGGAAGGGTTTGGGGGGGGTTGGGTTGGGTTTTTGGAAGACGCCTGTGCGTGAATTTGTTTTATGTGTGTAGATCAGTGGACGCTGACCAACGCACAGCCTTTGCAGTAGGGCTCTGTTCTGATGGCATGAGTAGTCACGACGAACTGGTGGATCCTATCTGCTGCAGCCTTCATCCGCCTTCACAGCCGTTGTAACACACTGTTATCATCTGCCTGTTCTGCCATTGAGGACTTCTTGGATCATTCTTTGTCTAGCTCCTTCCCTGTTATGTACTAAGCTTGGATCCTAGAACAAGGATCCTAGAATGCAAGAACTGATTGGCTTGCAGGAAAAGACCAATCAGGCTCCAGGAGGGAAGCAGAATCAGCCAGTCTGACGGGACTCATTGTGTAAATAATGTATATAAAAGCCTGAGGTTTGGGGGGAAATTCAGTCACTGTTTTACAAGCTGCAATAAAGAGCATGAAATCACTACAGGACTCTGAGCATATTTAATTTTCTTTGACCTTACCGCCTTGGGTGACCCTGCTGGGAGTACGAGATTCCCAACGGCTTCGCTCACAAGGGTCATAGGAATGTGCAAGCCCACTCACCATGACAAGTGAGAGAACTGAGATAGATTGCACTGAGCCCTGGTCTCATTAGACAAAGCGTTCCACCAAAAAGGCTCTGGCTCTGGTTGAGGACAGCTGGATATGATTTGGGCCAGGGACCACCAGTAGGTTGCTGTCAGATGAGCGTCACACTCATGGGGGGTGTATTGGAAGATAATTCCCACAGATAAGAAAGGTCACAGACTGTTTAGGGCTTTAAAGATTAGCACCAAAACATTGAACCTGATTCGATACTCCACCTGGAGCCAATCCAGCTGATGAACAACCAACTGAATGTGGGCTCTCCACAAAGTCCAAGTAAGAACTCATGCATCTGCATTTTAGATCATTTGGAGTTTCTGGAGCAGTCTCAAGGGTAGCCCTGCATATCTCTCTCTCTCTCTCTCTCTCTCTCTCTCTCTCTCACACACACACACACACACACACACACACACACACATTTACACCCTGCACTCCCCGGCTCAGGTGTACAGCAAGTTAAAGTAGTCTAGTCTGCAGGTGACTACTGCATGGATCACCATGGCTAGGTTGGAAAGGGACAGGTACGGTACCAATCGCCTAACCTGACATAGATTCAAAAATTCCACTTTGGCTACATTTGTGACCAATGCCTCCATAGAGACAGAAGCATCCAGGATCACACCGGGACTCCTGATGGCGGCTACAGCTGACTATTGCACCCCATGAAGAGCTGGGAGCTGGCAAACCAAATTGAAATTATTCTGGCCCAGCCATTGGACGCCCATCTTTAATGGATAGAGATTCAGCTGACTCCATTTCCTCCAAACTAGCACACCTACCTAAAAATTGGCCAATATATCCAGGGTAGCATCTGCCCAGCGCCATAAAGTAGTAGATCCATGATGTTTGTGTTCAGATCTGTGGTTATGTACAAGATATTTGAATAAAGGGTGAATTTGGGTTCCCCAATGCAAAAAGTGTGATGATCCATGAGGATCCGTGCTTCTAAACCACGTTTTTGGGCCACGGTATGGCCAGGCAGCCGGGGATCCAT
>JAXCMG010010158.1:298712-312266 GCA_034642415.1 Podarcis siculus
TGATTTTTGTGGTGGATGCTGTGCCCCTGGCCATGATGTTTGATCTGATGGTGACTTTGGGCTGGTCTTGGGCAAAAATCATGAGGATTCATGAGGATCCGTGTTTTTTAACCATGTTTTTGCGCCCCTGCGGCCCCACGAAATAGTGGGTGCATGATTTTTTTGATGCTGTCTACAGAGTAAGACATGGTCTACAGTATCATGGTGGTTTTATTTAATTTGAATGAAAAAATCATATGAATTCACGAGGATCCGTCTAGATCCGCCTTTTACCTTTTTCCCTTTTTACCTTTTAAAGAGTACAGAGAAATACAAGACGTGGGGGGGGGGGAATAAAAAGCTGCAGAAACGCTCACACTCGCACTTCAGGATAAATCAAAGCAACACACTCCGAGACAAATAAAGGAAAACCACAATATTAACCACTCAGAGGCCAAAAACACACACTCACACAGAGTATCGGCCGTGAGGTCACAGGGGCGCTGGACACACACACACACACACACACACACACAGGGTATTGATAGTAAAGTCGCAGGGGCGCCAGCAAACAGGGAAGCAGACGATCGCTCAGGCACCGGGCACGCTCTCTCAACACTCACAGTGGCAATCTCTAGATCGCACCGCTCACCGTTGCGCTAGCAAGCCTGTGGGGCCAGAAACGGAAAATTTCAGAAACGGAAAATTTTAACCTGGAGCGGAGAGTGGGGGGAAATAAGTAACTCTGCCCGGAGAGGCTCAAACAAGAGCAAAAGAGGAAATAGCAACCACTGAGCGCTGCAGCAGAGCGTGGGGAACAACACGCACTCTCCGCGCACACGCAGTGGCGAACCCAAAGTCGCACCGATAGCAAATGGAAAATGGAAAAGAATTGACCGACGCTAGGAGCGAGGGGGAGGGGGGTCAAGAAAGTTAGCAATGACGATGAAATTTAAAACAAATGCAGGCAGCAAAGGTAGTGGAAGCCAGCACTCCAATAAGAACGAAATAAGCACAATAAGAATAAACAGCCGGCCGGTAAGCGAAGCAAATAACCGCCACACGCGCGCTTCCCCCCAACTCCAAGCCTTCCAAAATACTTCCCTGACTCCTGCAGGCAGTAACGAGGGAGATCATGTTGACTCACGACGGGATGGCGAAAAGTGAGACCGCGTGGCTGGCGCAGCAACAAGTTAAGCTGCTGTCCACGCCCCCTTCAAGCTGCCTGGTTGGGTGCTTGCCCGTGGGCGTGGTGCGCCAGCCAGGTGAGTGGGTGGCAGGGGGCTAACACCCCCTGCTTGAGGCAGAGATCGGATCCCGCCCACAACCCCTCCCCTCTTTGCAGGAGAAGAGTCTCTATCTAACTTGAAAATCTAGGGAATTTTAAAATCACTCAATGCCCTCCAGTGGAGAAGGGGGGGGGGGAGCTTGAGATGAACAATTCCTAAATTTCCAAAGTTATTGTGCTATTGATTTTACCTCTTTTTTATTTTTATTGGTTTTTTTAACATATGATTTCCAACAATCATTTAACATAATTTATCTTATACAATATTTTAGACTTCCATCAACAACCTCTGAAGATTTTCCGTTCTTTATCACTTGTTCTACATTTCTTAATTTCAAGTATTACCTTTAATGATCATTAACTAATAATTCACATCAAAGTCTTTCTCGCAATATTTCCAATAGTCCTCCTTACAGAACTTCTTGCAATCCTACTAGCGTAATCTGTTCATTACTATTGCTTTTCAAATAGTTCAAATATTTGCTCCAGTCTTCTAAGAATCTCTGGTCCCGCAGGTTTCAAATCCTTCCTGTTAATTCATCTAATTCTGCTTAGTCCATTAATTTTATCTGCCATTCTTCTTTCGTCGGTAACTCTTCTTGCTTCCATTTTTTTTTCCAATGCAAAATTACAACAAAAATTACAAACATTGAATCCAAAATAAAACTATACAAACAAGAAAAAAACCAGAACACAAAAGGAAAAAACAAAAAACAAAAAACACACAATTACAAATAAAACCATATCTTCATTCTAATCTAGTCATTACATAGGTAAAGGTAAAGGTACCCCTGCCCGTACGGGCCAGTCTTGCCAGACTCTAGGGTTGTGCGCTCATCTCACTCTAGAGGCCGGGAGCCAGCGCTGTCCGCAGACACTTCCGGGTCACGTGGCCAGTGTGACAAGCTGCATCTGGCGAGCCAGCGCAGCGCATGGAACGCCGTTTACCTTCCCGCTGGTAAGCGGTCCCTATTTATCTACTTGCACCCGAGGGTGCTTTCGAACTGCTAGGTTGGCAGGCGCTGGGACCGAATGACGGGAGCGCACCCCGCCGCGGGGATTCGAACCACCAACCATGTGATCGGCAAGTCCTAGGCGCTGAGGTTTTACCCACAGCGCCACCCGCCCAAGTCATTACATACATATATACATATTGACTTCCTTCCTTTGTTCTTAGATCTCGAAATTTTTACTCATTCTGAATTGTTGTGTCTAATGTAGATTACGTCTATCTTTATACTTTTTACACCATTTTTCTCTTTCTCTAACCCTGCAAAGCATCAGTCATTACATTTTTGTTATTGTTTAGTCGTTTAGTCGTGTCCGACTCTTTGTGACCCCATGGACCAGAGCACGCCAGGCACTCCTGTCTTCCACTGCCTCCCGCAGTTTGGTCAAACTCACGCTGGTAGCTTCGAGAACACTGTCCAATCATTTCGTCTTCTGTCGTCCCCTTCTTCTTGTGCCCTCAATCTTTCCCAACATCGGGGTCTTTTCCAGGGAGTCTTCTCTTCTCATGAGATGGCCAAAGTATTGGAGCCTCAGCTTCAGGATCTGTCCTTCCAGTGAGCACTCAGGGCTGATTTCCTTAAGAATGGATAGGTTTGATCTTCTTGCAGTCCCTGGGACTCTCAAGAGTCTCCTCCAGCACTATAATTCAAAAGCATCAATTCTTCGGCGATCAGCCTTCTTTATGGTCCAGCTCTCACTTCCATACATCACTACTGGGAAAACCATAGCTTTAACTATATGGACCTTCATTACATACAGATTACATTACATACAGATATGCTTACTCCAGAACAATGTTTTTTCATATACTCTTTAGCACATCCCCATTCTTTTAATAATTTTTGTTCCGATTGTCCCCTTATGAATGCTGTGAGTCTTGCCAGATTTATATATTCACAAAATTTAATTTGCCATTCTTTCATTGATGGAATTTTTCTCCCTTTCCAATTTTTTGCTATAAGCATCCTGGCAGCTGTCGTCGCATAAAGAAATACTTTCCTTTGATTGTCAGGAATATCATTTGTGATTATACCTAAAAGGAAAGCCTCCGGTTTTTTACTGAAAGATATTTTAAACATCTTTTTGATTTCTTCATATATTTCATTCCAAAATTGTTTAATAGGTCGGCATTCCCACCACATGTGAAACATTGTTCCTATTTGCATCTCCAACAGGTATTTGATTTTAATTTGTAAATTTTAGCCAATTTAATGTAGTTAAGTACCATTGGTACACCATTTTCATCAAATTTTCTCTGATGCCATAAATTTAATATCACATTTCCATAATTTCTCCCATTGGTCCAGCCGAATTACGTAACCTATATCACATGCCCATTTAGTCATAACTTCTTTTACTTCTTCATCCTTTAATTCCCATTCTAATAATAAATTATACATTTTGGATATACTCTTTTTCGAGTTTTGTAATAATACTTTTTGTAATTTTGATTCTTCTTTTTCAAATCCTATTGCTTTATCCTGATTAAATATTTGGGCAATCTGATGAAATTGTAACCATGTGGTGCAGTATTGGGTCACCTCTGCATATGGTCTAATTTTAATTGGCCCTGTTCCTCCTTTAGGAGCTGCTGGTATGTCGCCAATCTTCCTATCGTAATTTTCTTTTTAACCAATATTACTTCTAATAGTGAAACCCACCATGGGGTTTTTGGTTCTAATAACCTTCTATGTCTCACCCAGACCTTATATAACAAATTTCTAATTACATGACTTAGAAATTCTTTATGCACTGCCACTTTGTTGTAAATTAGATAGGGATGCCAACCGTATCTGTTGTTCCATTCCTCCAAGTCTAAAATGTCATTATTATCTAATGTAATCCAGTCTCTGATCCAACTAAAGCATGCCGCATCATAGTATATTCTCAGGTCTAGGAGTCCAAAGCTACCTTGCTCTTTTATGTCTGTTAATAATTTATGTTTGATCTGTGGCTTTTTGCCTTGCCATATAAACTTTGTTTAGGTCCGTTTTCCATTTTTTAAAACAATAATCTTTACCTATTATGGGGATCATTTGAAAAAGGAACAGGAATTTTGGTAAGATATTCATTTTAATAGATGAAATTCTACCCCAGAGTGTTAAATTCAATCTTATCCAAATTTCCTTTTCTATTTTTATTTCTTCCCAATTTTTTTTATAATTATCTTCAAACAAATTTATATTTTTCATTGTTATTTGAATTCCTAAATATTTCACTTTTTTTACAATTTGTAATCCAAAATTTTCTACCAGTCCCTTTTTCTCTTGGTCTTCCATGTTTTTACCATTAGTTTTGCTTTTTCTTTATTCAAAGCAAAACCTGAAACCTTTCCGAAGTTTTCCATTTTTTTCTAGAGCCTTTGCTATGCTTTCCTTTGGGTTTTCCACCATTAAAACTAAATCATCTGCAAATGCCCTTATTTTATATATTTTCTCCCCATAGGATATAACATTTATTTTTTGGTCTAGTCTGATTTCTTGATTTAGTATTTCCAAAACCAAAATGAATAATAATGGTGAAAGCGGGCACCCTTGTTTGCTGCCCTTCTGTATTTTGAAATAATCAGTCATGTCATTATTTATTGTCATATTTGCTTCTTGTTGTTCATAGATTGCTTTTAACCCTCTTGTAATTTGGTCTCCCATGTCCATCTGGTCTAATATTATTTTTAGAAATTTCCATGAAACTTTGTCAAACGCCTTTTCCGCGTCCACAAATACAAAAGCTACCTTCTTATTCGGTTTCATGTCTAAATACTCAATCATATTGATCACTGTTCTTATATTATCGCTCATTTTCCTGCCCAGCAAGAACTCTGCCTGCTCTTTGTTTATACAATCCTGCAAAACTGTCTTTAATCTTGTTGCCAATATTTGTGCATAAATCTTGTAGTCATTATTAAGTAATGATATTGGTCTATAATTGGTTATGAACCCCTTATTTTGTCCTTGTTTCGGGATTACTACTATATGAGCCTGCTTCCAGGTATTGGGAATCTTCCCGTCTTCTAGTATTCTATTTAAAAGTATCTTCATAGGTGATAAGTGATTCCTCTAATTTTTTGTAATGTATTGCGGTAAGACCGTCTGGACCTGGGGATTTTCCCAATTTCATCTTAATTATCGCTTGATGTAGCTCTGCCATGGATATTGGGGAGTTTAGGTCTTGAATCTTTTCTTTCTTAATTTTAGGTATGTCCTTATCATCAGTAGCTGGCAGCAGTCCCAGGCACCCGGCTTGATATCCCTGTTGACCTCCCTGGCTGCATTCCCCAGCAGACGCAGGCAAGGTCTCAATCGGCGATTCTTCTCAAACGTGAAAAGAACACACCCCTCTTTCCTGCCTCCCCAGGCAGGGGAAAGAGATAGACAGAAACGTATTTACATGCTTTTATTTCTGTCTTTGCAGCGTTACAGAAAACATGACTGCACTTATCAAATTTTAGCAGTCGACTCACTAACTCCTCCTGTACTTCCTGTACAGCTCATATGAGACTCTAAGGTAATTCCGGTGCTGCGCACTGTGAAATAACTGCCCCTCTGTTCCCACAGCAGTCCCAACATTCCCATCATGTTTACATTCCAAGCTAGGACTTTGCAGCAGCATTGCTTCATTATCGTAACATACTCCCCCATAAGAATCAATGTGCGCTGCGAACATAGCTTGATCCAGAGAAGAAAACAAACAGTTGTTATACATATAACACTTCCCTGTTGTTTCAGTTCCACCCTTGGAACTACCCGCCACTGGTTTCCCCAGTGTACCTCTCTGGTTGTCTGACTTCCAAGGAACGAGTGCACCTGCATTACCTTGACTAGGGAATGTAGTGTTACGCTTAGCAACTCCCTGTTGTGTCTTTGTCTTTGACTTAGACACAGCTTCAACCTGTCTTGAGTTGTCAACAATAGTAACACATGCAACAGCTGAGTTAGCAAACTCTTTTGAATACCTCTTGGGTGGTACACCCTTTGCAACTCTCTCGGACCTACGTATGAGGTGCTGATCCTTTCTGCTCACTGGTTCAGTCTCAGGACTCTTTGGAGAACCAGTTCCAATAGTAAACAGTGGTTCGTCCTCCACCTGTGAAGGTCTATCCATTGTTTGAGATTTCCTCTCAATGACTGTGTCAACTGAACTCTTCGAGCTATCACTGTCACTTCCAGTACCACTGTAATCAGTAAAATCATCATCATCATCTGAATTGTCCTCAGTGGGAAATGTGTGAACAATTACTCTCTCCTGTTCAGGAGCACTCTCTAGAAATTTTGTGAGAATCACCTGACCAGATGCAGACAAAATTACTCTGTAGAGACCCTTTTCATAACCCACTAAAATGCCTCTGGCATTCTTTACTCCACCTGGAGCTTCGGTCCTGACTTGGGACCCGAAAACCTTAAAATGGGCTACAGAATGTTTTCTGTGGAATAGCTTTTCAAAAGGAGAACATCCCAAACCTTTTGAAACTTTTCTCAACCAATGGTAACAATAACACATTATCAATTCCGCCCAGTACTCATGTGGCAAGTGTGAACTCAGCAATTGCGCCTTCATCCCATTTTGCAATTCTTTGTTCACTTGCACACAGACACTTTTGTTCCATGCTCCTGCAGAAACAGCAGTTTTGTGCCTTATCCCCTTTCTTATCCAGGAAATCCTGAAAATCCTGTAAAAGAAAAACTGGCTTTTCATCTGTGAAAAGACAATCAATGTTAGCATCATGAACAGTTTTAACCTTGTCACAAAACTCTTTAAACCTTTCTAAGGCTTCTTGTGGTTTCCTCAATGTGTATATCCATACATAATGAGTGAAATAATCCACACACACAAGATAATATCTTGCATCGCCTCTAGATGGTGCTAGAGGACCAATCACATCAGCATACACTCGCTGAAATGCACTGTTAACTTTGGTCACCTTCTGAACGTCGTTCGCCATACCTGCAAGAGAAATCATGTTATACTCAGATGCATTACACTTTATGTAATCACTTTGATCAAAAGTCAACAAATACAGTCCATCTTTCTCTTTGGCAGAAAGATACAGCTCTCCATTTTTGAAGATTTTGCAGCTTTCTCTATCATAGGACAAAGTCAGTCCTTTCTTTGTGATCTGCGAAACACTCAGCAGATTAAACTTTAAATCAGGAACCAAATACACATTGCTAATAGTCAAGTTCAGACTCTCAAGATACACAGTTCCAAACCCGGTCGCTTCCAGCTCCTGGCCATTGGCCTGTTTCACAGCGAAGCTTTGCTTCTTAAACGTTGAAAACAGATCTCTGTGTGACGTCACGTGTTCCGTCGCTCCAGTGTCCAAAACAAAAGCATTCTCCGTTGAAAATGCAGCTTTTGTTGACAGCAATGCCTTTGCAGGTTTCATCTGGGACTTGGTACGGTTTTGCCTGACACCTCAGGCTTTGCAGAGCTCCCCTTAGCTCCTTTCTGCTGACGTGGCTTCTTACAGTTCCACTGAAGATGCCCAGTCTGTCCACAATTGAAACAACGGACAACGTTCAAAGCAACAGCCTGTTCTTCACTTGCACTAGCAGTGGGGGTGTCAGAACTCCGAGCTTCTCTCCCCCTGTCTTTGACATCTATTGCAGCAAGTCTGTCTCTCTCATTCAGAACCACGGCACAAACTCTCTCCGCCGTAAGATCTGCGGCAGGTAGAGAACCCAGCTGACTTGCAACCGTTTTATAAGTCTGATTAAGGCTGTTAATAACCATGAAGCAGAATATCTCTTCCTGTAGAGGAAAATTGCGTTGCGCCATCTGCTGGCGTAAGAATTTCATCTCTGTCAGATGTGCTTGTACATCTCCATCAGGCGCTAGCCTTAGATTGGTCAGCTTTTCAAAATGCAGCAACGCTGAAGAACCAGCATCTCTTTGATGTATTCTACGCAGCGTTTGCCAAATCTCACGCGCATATTCCAAATCCTGAATATGCACAAGTTGATCATCTGAGATACACAGAATTATGGCCGTCCTGGCTCTCACATTTTGTGAATTCCAACCTGGCGTTGGTGCAGCAGGGATGGGGTTCTCAATCACCCCAAAAATCCTCTGATTCTGAAGCAGGGCTTTCATCTTTACAGACCATGAGGAATAATTGTCATTAGTCAGTGGAGGTGGGTAAGGTAAGCCTCCCCCTTTCTTGGTATCCATTTTGAATCCAAGCCTCAGCTCTCACTCTCGAGCCTGCTAAAATCCAATAGCTGGCTTGTTTACTCTTTGCACCTGGCAGCTAAACGCTGGCTGTGCTTTGGAAAGTCCCTCCAAGAGCAGTGAGACAGTAGTCAAAACAAATGTTGTTTTCTTGCCTCTCACAGTCTTAGCCTCACGTCCGTGTTGGCTGGTAAATTTCCACTTTACTGAGGTTTCGTTGCTTAGCAACTGGACATTCCAGGCTTTGAGCAGCAAATCTTATCAAGCCCAGGAATTCGAAGTATGCAGGCTTTCTCTTTCAGAGCTGGTTTTTTCCAAACGCAGCTTTCGTGAACCAGAGAATAGTGCTCAGTTTGTTCAATTTAAGAGCTTCTCTGTGTGGAGACTGCCAGGAGTTTCAGGGACAAAGTATAGAAGGGAGTTGGCGGTTAATAGCTAGCAGCTGGCGGCCTGCCCAGGATGCTTCACAGAACTTGCCCAGGATGTTTCTCATCGCATAGACGAGAAGGTGCTGTTAGACTCTCAGTAAGTTAAAAAGTAGAGAAGTAAAAAAGGAAAAATTACTTCCCTGGGTGGCAGTCAATGCTAATTATATTCCTGTTATCTGCGGAGCTCCGAAGTCTGCTTGCTAAGCCGTCGCCATCTTGGACCAACTTCCGAACCAGAGAATAAATCAATCTGCGTTCACACTTTTAGCCCGTAATTCAGCATACCTTGGGGTTCCGTTGCTCCTGGCTTATCAGCAAAATCGTCTGCATTGGTGCTCAGCCGCCCTTTGTAGCTTCCATCCGCACGCTACCATATCTTCCTTTATCTCCTTGCAGAGGATGAAGTACGATCCATCAACCTCTTCTGCTGCTTTCATGGATCGAAACCATCGGCTCGGTGCTACCATATGTTGGAAAATCAAGCCCTTATCATCAGTAGCTGGCAGCAGTCCCAGGCACCCGGCTTGATATCCCTGTTGACCTCCCTGGCTGCATTCCCCAGCAGACGCAGGCAAGGTCTCAATCGGCGATTCTTCTCAAACGTGAAAAGAACACACCCCTCTTTCCTGCCTCCCCAGGCAGGGGAAAGAGATAGACAGAAACATATTTACATGCTTTTATTTCTGTCTTTGCAGCATTACAGAAAACATGACTGCACTTATCAAATTTTAGCAGTCGACTCACTAACTCCTCCTGTACTTCCTGTACAGCTCATATGAGACTCTAAGGTAATTCCGGTGCTGCGCACTGTGAAATGACTGCCCCTCTGTTCCCACAGCAGTCCCAACATTCCCATCATGTTTACATTCCAAGCTAGGACTTTGCAGCAGCATTGCTTCATTATCGTAACACTTTCCACATAAATACTATTTTATTTCATCCTCTGTCTCAGTTCCTGCTTTATATAGCTTATTATAATATTTTATAAAGCACTTTTTCACTTCCTCAGGATTATCTAAAGTTCTCCCTTGTTCCACTATTTTATCAATTAGTTTTTCCTTTTGTCTCTTTTTCAATTGCCAGGCTAGCATCTTTCCGGGTTTATTTGCAAATTAAAATGACCTTTGTTTCATCCATTTTATAGTATCCTCAATTTCACTATTTAATATTGCTGATGCCTGAGTTTGTAGTATTTTTAATTTTTGTCATATTAATTCATTTTTGGTTGTTTTGTTAATAATGTTTTATGTATTCCTATTTCTTTCCTTATTTGTTCTAGTTTTTGCTCTCTATTTCTTTTCCTTATTGCATTTTGTTGTATGTAAAAGCCTCTTATGAAAGCTTTACTTGCATTCCATATTCTGATGTCTGTATCCTGTTCTTTATTTAATTCAAAAAATTCTTTCATTAATTATTGCACTTTTTTATAGTCTTTTCATCGTTTAATATTCTTTCATTAAGTCTCCATCTTTTATTAGTTTTCTTATATTCCTTTAATTCTAATGTGACTGGGTTATGATCTGTAATAATTTTGGTCTGTATTTCTGGTTTTTTAATTTTAGTTGTTAAATTATTAGCCATATTCCGTCAGTTCTACGGGCTGATTGTTTTACTTCCGAGAAATGTGTATACTGCCTTTCTCCTGGGTTTTTATATCTCCATGTGTCAATCAGAAGGTGTCTGGGAGTCTACCTTTTTTTGATTTTCTTTCTCTCTGTGTCCTATCTAATTCTATTCATGTAACGCCATTTAGGTCTCCCATCAAAATAATTTCTTCTTCTATAAATTCCAGTAAATTAGCTTCTTCTTTTCTGAAAATTCTGTTTTGTTACCATTCAGTGGGTGAACTCCTACTATAATTAAATGTTCTTTACCTTTTGTTATTTTTACCACTAATAATCTACCCTCATCATCCTTGAAGATTTTTTTTTGCGTCTAGTTTAGGGTTTACATAGATCACAATTCCCCTTTTCTTTTTTACATCTGAGGATATAAATTCTTGACCCAAACTCTTGTTTTCTGAAACCCTTCTATGATTTCTAGTCACATGGGTCTCCTGCAAACATATGATATCCCATTGTCCTTTCCTCAATACATATTCTATTCTAGTTCTATTTCTCTAATCATTTAAACCGTTAACATTCCAAGATATAATTTTTAAATTCTTTAATCTTTATTCGTTATCTACAATGGTTTCATTGAGTAAATAAAAGAAAAAGAAAAAGAAAAGAAAAGCTTAGAAGTTTGTGGATTTTGATATTATGTTTTTTCCAGTCTCTCCCCCCCTCTTAATACCCGCTTGTCTTTCTATACTTCTTGTGGTGTCTGCGTTGTTTCTTCTCGCTCCAACGTTGAATCCCCAGTTAGTTCCTTTTTCTACTTCCTCCAGAATTTTCTCAACTCGTCCACTGATCTAAAAGTTTTTCTTCTGTCCTTGTATGTAAAGGTGATACCATCAGGAAATTCCCACCGGAATCTAAAAGAATTCTTCTTGAGTGCTTCTGTTACTGTCTTATAGTTCTGCCTTTTCTTCAAAATTCTTTTTGGGATTTCCTTAAGTATTTTGATAGGTCTGTCATCTATTATTAGCTTCACTTGTCCCTTTTGATGTAATATTTTGTCCTTTAAAAAGTCTTGAGTTGAAAAAAAATAAGCAATCTCCTGGCCCTTTATAAGTGGTCCGATCTTTCTGATTTGATCCTGAAATTTTTATCAATATCCAGTAGCATCTCTTCTACTTCTACTCCCAACCAGTTTGCAATCTCCTGTGATAATTTCTCTTGAATTTGCTCATTGTGAGTTTGTGGGACGCCTCGAAGGTGGAGAACCATCTCCTTCTGATGCATCTCCAACAACGATATGTCATCGAGTATCTCTTCATGGGCTCTCTTTAAGTCGCTTATTTCTTCCTTCATTGAGTCTTGTGATTTTTTAATGTCCTTATTTTCATTTTGCAATTTCTTCGTCATTTCCTCTTATTTGGTGGTTTTACTCTTGAGTTCTTGTACAGATTTATCCAGTTCTTTATTTTTAAGTGAGAGGTCACTTATTTGTGTTGTTAAGTCTATTATTAGCTTTGAGTTTTGTTTTGTAGGATGTTGCCAGCTAATATGTCCAGCTTATCATTCAAGCTCTTTTCCATCCCCATTATAAGATCTTTTATGTCAGTGTTGGGGTCAGTTTCAGCTGTTGATTGCCTTCTAACTTGTAGTCCTGACCCAGATGTCAGTGTAGTTTGGTATTTTTTAGAACCCATATTCGTCTTCTTCCTTTTGGTTCTGATCTAAATGTCTTTACTTCAGCCAAAGAATATTATATTTCTAAATTTTGAAGATGTTCTGTTTATATTTTATGTTTCCATCCTTTTATTTTATCTGTTGGGATTGAAAGTCAGTTAAGATTCCAGTGGTTTTTCACCAGTTCATCTCAAATTTTTTAGTCAGAATTTTTATATAAATTTAGTTGAATATTTTATTTTATTTATTTTGGCAATTATCAAAAAAAATTCCTCCGCAGTACTTAAAATCCATCTTAAGAACTTATTTTCTAGAAGCTGAGTTTGCTATTTCAGATGTCATTTCGTGTGTAGCTAGTTTTCTTTATGGTTGTATTTCAAACCTGTGTCTTTGCAGGGTTTTTTTAAACTGTGGGAGTAATTTTATTTTCCGCCACTAGATGGCACACTTTTCCAATTTACTTGTGAGGTGTCCTTCTTGTTTTGTTCCTCTAGCCTCTCTTTGTTGCAGTTACTGTTTCCGCCACTAGTCTTCTTCCGTCTTTTTTCCCTTCTGAGGGCGATGACTCATGCTTCCCCCCAGCACCATTTTCGCCATCTGCTTTCTTCCCTATTCTCGTCTTTTTCCTCCTTCTTTCTCTCCCTTCATATATCTCTTCTTCTTCCCTTTCACTTTTTTATCTTTATCTTCCCACTGCTCTCTGCTCTTCAAATCTTTTCTACTCCTTCTCTTCTCCACTGTATCCTCCACGTTCCTCCCCCTCCTACTCCCCCCCCACTAACCACTCTGTTTTGTGCTGATCTCCTTCTCTATGGCTGCTGCTTTGTTGTCACCGCTGCTGCTTGCTGTTTCAGCTCCTTGTCTCTCTCAACAGTGCATCCCCCTGTAGAAGCAGGTACTCGGTATGTCTCAGTTTTTATTTTCTGCCTCTTTACAAGGCTTATTTTCCACAACTTACTACATCTCAGAACACTGAAGCTCCTCTCTCAGTTTACTTTACTGTCCTTTATAATCTTAAGTTAGTCCGTATTCCTTTTATTTTAAACCAACGTTGTTACTTCCTTCCTTCAGGAGTACTCTTGATTTTACAGTTTTAGTTTGGAGCAGCCTGGTGCTTTCTCATTCGGGTCTAAAGGGTGTCTCATGGTCAGGTGTGTGATCTTTCCGCACTGAGGTTCTTCCACCTTCCTTCTACTTTTTGTGCTGGAATGGCAGAAAACCCCTTTATGTGCTGCTTGGATCTATTTTCTTCAGTCTGGAATCTCCTCTCAGACCTCTTCAGGGTTCGCATCGCCCTCGCTTCCCCGTCCTTTTAGCCAATACCCATGACGGGGAGCGCTCTTACTGCAGCAGAGTGCTTTCCCTGACCCGTCGCTGAGCGCACCACACAGAATCACAGAATCATAGAGTTGGAAGAGACCACAAGGGCCATCGAGTCCAACCC